>JAHWXV010903013.1:0-12359 GCA_024586415.1 Phrixothrix hirtus
TGAAACAATTTCTATAGCAACTTCGTTCATATGATTTCATGCATTAAATTTCACCTTAAAAATTATAGACTTTCGCTTAATTACTTTTATGATAATAGATCAAACGTTGAACAATATTCGTATCGTAATAATTTACGATACAAGTATCGTAAAGTACAAGATTACGATACGCGACGGGACAACCCGTCAAGTATCGTAATATACGTTTACGATACGAATATTGTACAACGTTTTATCTATTATCATAAAAATAATTAAGCGAAAGTCTATAATTCTTTAGGTGAAATTTAATGCAAGAAATCATATGAACGAAGTTGCTATAGAAATTGTTTTTATTTATGCATGTATATTTAATTGACAAAAATGTGTGACATAAATGATGAAAACGAAAACATTCCCTCCGATGTGCAAATTCTTGCACTTTGGCACAATTATACCTTCAAAGTCGAGTCAAAGATACGAGCTGGAATACAAAAAATTTACAGATTGGTGTAAATTAAATTAAGTAGTGTTGTAATGAGTTCCTTTACCGCACTAGTGGTAAAATAGCTCATTACGATGCTAAAATGAATGTCGTAAACTAACATATTACGCTGTGATAATAGATAAACATATATTACGATACTTGACGGCCTTTCGGCCTCGTTGGTCAATTTTTCCGTCGCGTATCGTAATTTTATACTTTACGATACTTCTATCGTAAACAACTATTTCAAACTGGAAAAACACAAGTTTGACACAGAATTTTTGATTGTTGTAAAAAGGGTATTACAACTGTCTCAACTAGGGTGCCAAATTTCTTGTAGAAAAGAAAAACGTACCTTGGCATGTTGAGTTAGCTGAAAAAGTTGCAGTGAAAGCTCTACGAGGACAGCTGTCCTTTCACATGTGAAGAAGGGGACTGTATGTAATCAGACATTTTCTTATAGTGGCTGGAGCGCTTCATCAAGTTTGCAAAACTTTCGAAGTGCTTCTTATTTTGAATATCGAATTGACCAAAAAGGTCAAAACCAACTTAGTGTACGCTGGATGTTGAATGCATGTTTCTGCTCAGTACAGGATAATCTTAAAGGATCAAGCACTTATCATCGGAGCTGCTTTTGTGAAGGCAGCTACCACGGTTCAAGCAGGAAAAATCTTTCCCGAAGAGTTGTTTGCACGATTGCCGATGACGGATTTTCATTGTTGCTCTCCCACAGACCAAGCCTACTTTCCTGATTTTTGCGCTACCAAATATTTCTATCACAATAGGAGGGTATGCCTTTCCTTAGAACTCTCCTCGCAAGATTAAGGTAAATATGAGCAAAATCGTTTCCAAGTATTGGGAGATCAAAAAACACCGCTTCCGAAAAGGAGAGCCTGTGGTAGAAAATGTGTACCAGGAGTTAGAAGACAGTGACTAAAGAGTCAAGTAGCGATCATGACCAGGCTATAAAGAGGTGTTTTTGCGCTAATGGACTTTTGCGTTATGACCATACAGTGTGTTTTGGAAAATTGTGCCAGATTCTGGTTTCGGAAATAAAGCATCATTTTACAATCCCAGCATTTTATGACTTTATTTACGAATCTTAGAAAAAACTTTGATGAACTTTACGGAATCCGCGAAGAAAAATTAGCAATTAAAAGAAAATTTTATAAAAAGGATTTATACAACTTGGCTAATGTGAGAAGACTCTATGTCAAACCGTCTTTTCAATGCGCAGTAACAGTAATGCATTTTCACATAGCGAAGTAAATTAATTCAAAATTTGTCTTATACACAACAATTATTGGGAAATACTTTATTTTTACAATTGAAAACGGTAACATAGTTTTCAGAACTAAATAAATATTTTTATAACTTCAGATTCCATTAAAATTTAAATGTCTTCTCATCAGATTATATAAGAAAAACCGCGTATAGAAATAATTTAAAACAATGTATGCTAGAAATCTCAATTACATTAGTTACATCAATATGATGTGAAAGTATTTCTCAAAACTTTCCAAAATACAATAGGACAGTTGCAAGGAATAACATATTTCGAACCATGTGAAACATGTGGTATCTGTTTAATAACAATACCATATAAAATATAATTAGCTGTTTTAAATAACTGTTATCTTAAAATAAGAGAAAAAGTAAAGTAATGTCGCCCCTATTATTATAATAAGAGAAATCGAAAATATATCTAATTACGATTAAGTCTTTCTCTTTTATTCGAAATTTCTAATTTTTGGCAAATATAAGAACCGTGGTGGAAAAAAATTGTTCATTTTTCAGTATTTCCTTAATGAAGAACTGCAACTTTTCAGAATAACACTCAATAACGTATCTAACACAAGCGTAAACATCCTGTAACTTGACTGATTTGTTTATGCACAACCCTTTTACTAAAAAGGCACAAAAAATGGAACATATGTTTTATGTATGTAAAGTTTAATGATTTTAAAGTTTGAGGCGCACAAATTCTCGGTGTTATCTTGATATTATGTATATGTGTATGTTGGACAATAAAACTATTTCAGTACGAAGAGCAGCTTATACCAGTCAACATGTTTATAGAATACAGGCACAGATAAGGCAAAGTATTTAGGAAAAAATGTTTGTTAACAGACTTCAACCATATGGCCAAGTTGTACAGATGCTACCAAGTGTTTTAAAAATTCAAAACAGTACATTTTATTACTGTTTTTACGCAATTAATTTGAATAAAAGTTAGATTTGGATTATTTTGACCTACTTCAGTGAAATAACAATCATTTTCTTGTATTTTGAGTTGTTTTGAAATGCGTGATCAATTTTCTCGAAATATAGTAGAATATTTATCAAAAAATTTAATATTCTTAAGGATTAATTCAATCAACAAGTTTGGTTTTACTTCCAACAGAAGAACTATATAAAGCATTGTACAATCAAGTGTCACGCTTGGAACGACTACAATGTGATAGTAGGGTAACGCTATCTTCATCCCATCCACTATGCAAAATTATGGGAACGAGTTTTCGCATTGTTTGCTAAATTAGGCATATTCAACATCACTAACTAGATAATCTTTTTTATATTCTATATCTCATTAAGAAAAACAAACAACTTTAATGAATTTATTCAAAAATATTTTATCCAAAACATACATTTTTCTAGACTAAACGTCCCATAGCTGAGTGTATAAGCTTGAGGAATCCGTTGGGGCGTTTTTTATTTATTTTAGAAGCTATAATTCGTTTTCTTGGGAAATTTTGTATTTCAGACTTCCAAAATAACCTCTTACGAAATGATAGTTCAAGTCTTTTATATACATCCGGCAAACATAAACTCAAGAGATCGAGTGAAAACAGGTGAAAATATTTTGTAACTTCAAACGACGTCAGCTTTGAAAGTGATTCTACTCCCTGATCTATTAATGATTAGGTCTGTTTCCACCAATGTACACCAGATACAAAATAATCAAACAGAGCTGTTACATTTCATAACCTAACGTGTTCTAGTACAATATAATAACCAAGCTTTGTGTCCGGTACGATAGAAAGTAATGAGCCTTTATTATTATTATATTTGAAGAATATTGATAATCATTAGTGTTTATTCTTAACCCTTCTTTAATCGCGCATGCATATTAGAAACAAATAATGTTAGGATCTCGGTGTACGGCGCAATCCTCAATCACTGTATTTGGAATCTCTTTTTACAATAACAAAACATTTATATTAAATATAAAGCGCGATGAAGTACACATATACCCCCACGCCTAATGTATTTTAATGTATTGTAAAATAAATAAAATGTGTTTAAACTCAAGTTGGGATGATTTAATTATTATGAAAAAACCATACAATACCAGACTTCGTCAATCTTGTATTAAGAACGTACGAATGTTGTCAAGAGTTCGCTTGAATCTTTTTACGCTATAAATGTATTCAACTTCTCCTTGTCGGTAACTAATATTGTTGCACAATGAATTTAGGATTAAATTTTTAACCAACACATAATTCAAAATTTTAATTAGCATAATTTTAAAACAACGTATTTATTACTATAACAGTTTTAGTAATATTGCGTACCTACACCTAGGGGAAATTCTCCATTCCTATGTGGGATTGTTGAAGAAATTTTGGGTTAACTTCAGTTCTTTTCGTGATGAATACCCAAACACTTTTAGAATTTTTGGGAAGTAACCAATTATTTTTGCGACTATGACGATGGTGCCAACTGACTTGGTGTCTTTCACTATTATACGCCCAATTTGTACGATTTATTCATATCGTATGCAATGAAGGCGTGGTCAATGTCCTCAGTTATTGCTTGCGGGATGTTTTATGGCCGTTGTTTTTACTAACGCTCACATGACATCCGTGTTCTTGTTTCGAAGTTGCTGCGTTTTATTCAAGGGTAGTACAAGCGCTTTTGAAGTGCTGTTCTACGGAGTATTCTAGGGCTTCTCACATTTTATACACTGCGAGATGGCATGGCAACTTTTTTGGGTTGCCCGTACTATTCTCACTGCGGGAAAGGTTGAATCTTGAATATATTCTTTCCATTGGATGTTTCCTCCGGCTCACATATCCAAGTGATGCTGCGACTCTATTAGCTCCTCTGCGCATTTTCCTGATTGATAGCACAAGGAGCTTTTATCGCCTTAGATCTCTAATTCGATAAAGTTATCAGAGTTGCACTGTGGCAACCCTTTGATAACCACTCGCAGTCCTTTCGGATTTTTATGTTACTGCAATTTTTGCTCAGTAATCTTTATTTAACCATTTGCTCTTTTTGTTTACAGTAACAGTTTTGAATCTAAGAGTTGTTCGAACGGTGTATGTTTTTCGGTAGCCGTTTCCTTCTTTGAAGGAGTCGTTGGGATCTTTGCTTATGCGAGTGTTACGTGTTTCAGAGAATGATTCCAAAGCAGAAATGAGTTTTTGGTGTTTTTTACGGTGCTGTAAGGATTAATTGTGGAAACCGAGAAGATTGCTTCAGAGACTTGACTTGATGCGAGCAGGTTGAATACTAGCGCTTGTTACTCATATACTGCGGTCCTAATATTATAAAGTATATTTTTGATAACGGTCCACGGAACGGCATAGTTCGTAACCGCACACAGCATTAAAAAAGGTTATACCCCTTTACATTAGACGTCAGGAACAGAACATGAGTTTTTTAATTATGTTCGTCGTCTTACATACGTGATGTAAAACTCACCATTTGGCTCGTTCACAGATGTATACGTATATACGAGCATTTTGAAGGATACTTCACGCGACTCGCGGCTAGTATGTAGAAGAGACCTACGGTGTAGCAACTTAAGAGTTCACACTAAAAACAACCACACGCAACCAAGGTTAAGTGTGAATTTTAGTAACATCATATTTTTTGTACCGTTAAACTATAATTGTACGAACACTTTTCCATAGCTGGAGAGGTGAGAACGCAAACCAATTTGGACCATAAGATGAAACTACACGTTTGACGCTTGAGTTTAAATTCAATGCAAGAAACTATGCTAATATATTTTGTCACTATTGGGTATGGCAGTATTTCGTATTTTAAGTCGGTAGGCTTGTTTTTCTCGCTCCATGTCCATTGCACATTTTTCTACTTGCGTAAAAAGCACGTTCGAACCAAGTGGAAGTTAGTCACAAAGGTGGGAAACACAAATAATTTTCTGATACGTTCAAAAGAATTTTGAATTTTATGAAGATTGGACAGATGGAATAACTGTATCCAAGAAGACAAGCCACACGTATGACGACTGTTGAAAGCAGAAATGAACTATTCAACAGAATTTCGCATCATATGGTACATTGGAACAAGTTGGACAATTTTGGTCAATCGAAAAATCGTTATCAAATCACTTTTCATGTTATCCAAAAAATACATTACTTAAACAGACTATTTGCAGTGGAAAAACAAGGCTTTGACTTCTTTTGATAATAAATCGACTATTTTCCATGAATACGGCCAATCAAACTTGATTTTTAAATACTGACAGGCAATGCTCAAGAAATATGTTTTCTCTAATTAAGTACTAGGGTTTACAGTTTTTCCACTTACGTATTTCCAAACATCTTTTTTTCCATTACATTTTCCTTCCAGTCCTTTCTTTGAATATCGGGATAGGCCCATTTACCTAACAAACCTCTTTATGTGGATAATTAACTGAATATACTTGAATCATCAACTCCAGCAATGAAGGCTAAATTGGATCGATTAGACTTCCACCAATGCCGAAATTGGTTGTCCAACTGATAACGGCTGTTCAAACCTTAGATGGTTCTTATTGCTTAAAATTGTATAAATTTTTAGTCTCTGCTGTTAAAAATTTTAAAATTTGGAGGAATACATTTATACAATATATCCCGTTGAAGACTGGAAATTTCGACTCCAAAGACATGGTAACCTGGATCGTAGTCTATCAAAAATAAATTCTCACTTCACGAAACATACGACCATAAAAAACAAATTTTTGGGAAATAAAAATTGAGGTCATCAGGGCCCAAAGATATCGCAATGTTGCAGTTCCACCGTTGGTAAATGTACAAAAACAAGTCGGAAGCGCAAAAATGGCAATGAAGATGATGCTTAAAGCTAACTCAAAATAATACTAAAATATTTAATATTATTAAACAGTCTAATGTTTCGATTTTTTAAAAATAAAATCATTCTATAGGTCAATTTTAAATGTTTTAAACAAAAATTATTTCTTTAAACTTTTAGAAATGTTAAATTAAATCGTTTAAAAGTGATTGACGTTTTAACATTGATTTAATTGAGTTGGCTTCAAGAATTTTATTTAAAGTATTTTTGAAAACGCTCGATTTTATTTAATTAAAGTGAGTAGTTCCTTTTTTATTCTTTGCCATTGACGAGCCGAGAACTTTTGAATCCGTTAGTAGCGAGATACAATTTGTTTTCTACACAAAACATACAATGTCTTTTCACTTATTACAAAGCGTAATTTATTACCGGAAAGGTATAATTAAATCAACTTCTTTATTAATTAGAAGAATGAATGCTGCAATACTTTACAAATAAAATGTAGTCGGTTTATTTATATGAACAAAAACATACACATAAATTATTTTATTAAAATTACTAAACATTCTTGACTTTAAGTAACAATAAAAAATTAAATGTGTGCATGAATACATTAATCACGGCAGAAATTCTTATTCTTGAAGTAATGACTCGACTATATTTCAAATTGCTAAAAATGAACTTCAGTTTTTAAAGTGAAAGGGTATGAACCGTTCCTACACTACCAAATACTCGAAACGAGATAAATAAATACGAGATTAGATTTGCCCACCAAAATTGACGCATTCCTGCATCAGTTGAGGAGTACTGCTTTTATACTAATTAAATAAATCGAATGCTTATTATGGACAGGAACGTAATGGCTGGCTAATGTAAGTACAAAACCATTTATTTTAAAACGTCGGTTAGATCCAGGCGCAAAATAACCGTACTACGCCACTGTCTATAGTTACTTATTAAAATCAACTTTTAATCTAAAGCAAATGCTTTTTCGGCGATGAAAGGCAATTATTTCGCTTAAATGTAAGAATAGCAAAACATGACAGTGGATTATTATTCTCTTAAAGTGGCACAGTCTAATGGGTTCTATTTAAAGAACTTAAGAATAATGCATTAATTGTTTTTCAACCATAAGATGCTTGTTAAACAAAATTTCTAAAAGCTCATGCAGCGACGATTGTAGTTATTTAACATCATGACATTTTGTTACATTATTTCAATTCATGGTGGTACGCCATATTGTTTTGAAGGGGAAAAACTTTTGGAAAATTAACGCTCTGGAATTTAATTATTTATGGAATATGTCTCAATCTCGATTTTTCAAATTATTTCAAGTAATTAAAATTATTACACTTTTTAAAACACTGTCTCAGTCACACATTCAGATTTGCATTGTACTGAAATTTAAGAACGTGCAAATAAGTATTAACAATTTAGACTTCTGACTTATGTTGTCCAAATATTATTTTTGTCGTATTTAACTCGTAGTATGATCCATGTTGCACCCTACAGGGTGTATCTGGGATAAACAGCAATACGTAAGCAGTAGGCAAAATATGTTGGAAAATTTTTTCTTGTGGTATTCGCACCGATGAATAAATACAGGCAAGTAGTTTGTATAATACTTATATAAATCGCAAGGAGTATTTTTCTAAATTAGATTTCGTACATGTAATTGAAATTATTTTATAGCAGTAACCAATTCTATTACCATTAATCAAAAATATATAAAAAGGTAGACATATTTTTAGAAACAAATCGCACTTAATATGCATTTTATTTCCCACACAACTCCAAAAGTTATCATGCAATCATAGCTATACCTTATTTTCACAGTAAAACAAAGCAAACACATTTATCTGGGAATACGTGTAATTCACTTTTAATGGCACGTATCAAATATCGACCAACACTCAAATTGCTAAATTTATTCGGCATTATTTACAAATAGTAAAACAAGTGCGCAATTAATTAAAATTTTGAAAATGTATTTACTATGTCAATGTGATGGGAAGTTGCAGGGCGATATCAAAATTACATAAAAAATTGTTACTGAAAATATCGAAACTGTTCACAAGAGACAAATTAAATTTAGAGAAAAATATGCAACTTACATCAAGTGAGCAAAATTCTGAATCCAAATAAAAAACGTGGCCTAGAACATACATTCAACAAACTACTGGTTCTGAAATCGTATATTAGCCCTTCACAATTTACAATTAATTACGAAAACGTATATTTGGAATTCAGGGGAGCTAAAGCTGGTGGATCAAGAGCAGTGTGCTTGATTCGGTAATATTCCAGAAGCAAGGAGTGCTCCGAGCACTTTGTATGCTGAGCACCAGGCAATTCGAGGGAAGAGAAATAAGTCAACAAAATTTTACTAAAATAGAACAGAATAAAAAGTTGAGACATTAAGCTTAATGGAACCAAATCAGCGCATATATATTTCACAAATGGAACTGTCAGTAACTTTTAATGACAAGTGTTAGATTTAACTATACACAATTTAATATAAAAATTAAAACGTAATGTCCATCATCGCACAGAGATGGTTTCACATATGACATACGCAGTAGCGTCATAGATACATGTTACGCTTTTGAAATCATCGAAGATCTGTAAACATCAAAAACACTTTTAAGTCTTGATTTTACCAGAAAATCGTTAGAACTCTTCAATAATTGGAAGAAATATTTATAAACGTGACAAGTATGGCGTCGCTGTGTAAAGTGATTTCTACCAACTACACATCAACATTCCATCGTCATGGTAACGACACAAAACAATTATCTATATAAATCTCTCCTCTTTTTCTTGCATAAGAACATGAAATAGAGTGAGCATTGTTGTGTTGACATAGTCGTCTTCGTGATAAGTTTCTCAGCTGTAAGGTATGCCAAGTTGCAATACCACACACCGCCGATAATGTGTTCTTTAAAATGCTACACGTGTAGGTCAATATAGTGTGATGGCGAAGTAGGTACATTGGGCAATCATGTGTTATCTTAATTTTGTAGCACAGAAAATGTAAGCAACCAGTTTTGATTCCTAATAGCCGATTTTCCGACACCAGACTCCTAGCATGGAAAAAGAGGTCCCAAGGTACCATCGATACTTTGCCTAAGGAAGGATGCTTCCGGCTCCCTTCTCATGGGACCAAGCATACAGTAACGACTAGATCAGTTAATTTTTATTAAAAATATTTCAATGACACGTATGTGTTAATTTGAAGATGCGAAAAAAGTTTTGTGCCTTGTATGGTAGGGTTAATTAAATCCAATCCGCCATTAATACAGTGAAGTGCGTTATAACTATATAAAAAAAATAATCAATGCTTAGAAGCAAATGTAACTTTTAAAACATTGTCAAATTGTTACCATTTATTGGAACGAATTTTTGCCTTACTTTACCTAATTGTTGCATAAGACAATAATTTCAGATTAAGACTCCAGAAAACTAAAAATCGTTTACATGAACTGAAAGAAACGTCAACATACCAAAATATTTAAATATTGTAAAATTATTACACAAGATGTAATCAGAACCTGTATGTGGAATATGAATCAATATGTGTATGGTTTTACACACATATCAATAGCAGTTTGTGTATTAGTGGCTAATTATTTCCGTCGTTTTTTCTATTTCCAGTGAAAAACATTGAAACAAACATTTCATAAAAGTAATCAAAAAGTGCTCAAGACTGTCGTCTCGTGTAAATTTTCAGAAGACCGTAGTTGATTGGGCCTGAATGTTTCATAGAGTACGTCAGGAAAGATAAGACAAATCACGTTCAGGTTAAGCCCTTGTAGTTGCGACAACGCCAGTTCTGCTTATCAAAAGTGGCCCACTTGGCACTCTAGATGCGAGGTCGCGGCTTTATGCTTCAAGCAAGCCAGAGATCTCACCCATTTAAAGTTTGAGAATAGGTTGAGACCGTTTCGACTCCAATGCCTCTAATCATTCGCTTTACTGGATGAGACTCACGCTCGACGAGCGCCAGCTATCCTGAGGGAAACTTCAGACGGAACAAGCTACTAGATGGTTTGATAGCAAGGAAGCAATTCGAGACGATCGAATCATTAGAACAATGGATTCACTGGAGAAGAAACTAGCGCACAGTGGGTTCTTTGATTGTCGTGGACCACTATTAGTGAGTTCAGAAGCCCAGCTAAAGCTACCAACGTGGGCGGTTACCGTAATATTCTACGGCGTATTCAGGAAGCAATCAAAAACCAATTTTTTCCGGCGTGGAATGCTTGCTTACTTACTACTAATTTCTTTACGTAATAATGGCCATCTTCTAGTTTCCCACAAACTAAACGATTTGTTGGCAAGCAAGGAGTGAGAGGTGTTACAACCTCAGATTTCTAAAAAAAGGTGCCGAAAGATCAGTCGTTTCGCAGGGTATTTCACTTGGTAAAAATAGAATTGCTTCATTGAGGGAAATCAGCGCCTAATGACATAATAGGATAAATGTCTAAATGCTGGGCGAGGTTTTTTAATGAAACAAATTCCGTGCAATTACTCTGCCTAGATGGTAGTATACACTACAGAAACTACATATAAATAAAGTTATACTATGATGGGAGTCGTCCAAACAGGTTTTATTTGAACAGCCCTCGTATACATTGAAAACGATATTCACAAAACATTTTAGTTGATAATATCATTGGCATAAGAAGTTTACATTTCTAGATTGTGGGAAATCCGTTTTCGTGTTCGAAATCGCCTGTGATGCATAAGGTAAATTTAATAATCAATGTGACGATATGGCTATTTATAAACAATTTAAATTAAGCAGTAAACAAGTATACAGGTCACATAAATTGTTTCTGTAAAGTGATTTCTAAACAATTTTAAAGATTTAAGTGGCGCTCAAGGCATTTTTTTTCATTTGATCGACAAGTTTGACATCACTTGGTGAAATTAAATCTTGGACAGACTACTTCAACTAGCTATTTCAGGTTTTATATAATAAATGACCATTATCAGGCTAAACACTGAACGAACTTTCAGACATTTAAAATCACGATTTTTGTACACTAAGCAGAATTGCCCTACCTATCTTCGCAGTGATTTTATTTAAACGATGTAGCATGCCGCACTTGAACCGAGTCTTCGTCATATTAAAATATACCGGCTTCACCACTGGCGACCACCGGTGGCAAACACGGATGGCGGCCACACCCTCGAGCTTAGAGCACTATCTGAATAATGCTTTTTATATTTCACAGAAAAAGGGGCTCCATCATATACGAGTTGTAACTGTTTAAAAAAACGGCACGACGACTACAGGGCCTGGAGATTAGAAGAGAAAACATTTGACCTTGAAGTTTCTTAAATAGAATAACCTAGATTTTCAGTACGATCCATGTGGGAATAAGCTGTGTATTAAAATCGTTAATCAAAACAGGGCGTCCAGTCCTAAGTGAATTCAATCAAAGAAAAATATGCATCACTATTAACAGCCCTAAGTAACTCCAATAACTTTACAGAAGCAGCTACTACTTAATAACTTTATTTACATCCCCAGTCCATAGGCAGTAACTGTGCAATATAGTGAGTGCAAGTTTTAATAATTAAACCTTAGTTAGTGAGCGCATTGTAAGTCAAAGCTCAAATTAATAGTTAACCCTGCAAACATTTACAAATTATATAACTACTATTACAAGATAACCTGTTTTTATATTTTACTACCAGCTTCATTTCTTGTAGATGTAACACGACATACAATGAATTTTTTATATACAGGGTGTCCAGCGATTCTAACAAAAAAATTCAAGCACATTTCAAGGTTTTCAAGGCAAAATAATTTAAAAATCAAGGTTAGCTCATTTAAGTAAGC
>JAHWXV010903120.1:0-10926 GCA_024586415.1 Phrixothrix hirtus
GTAGTGGAAGACCAAAAAGAACATCAGACCTACCCCTACCCTGCCGATAACTTTAGAGCTAGACGGTCAAAGATTTTTTTGTCACGTTTCTAATAAATACCCTCATTCAAATTGCTACGTGGCAACCTGGAGAGTTTAATTGTGATTGTGCTATTAACCTCAGAGTTATTATTGATCAAACAACCAAAGGCGGATAAAAATATCGACAATGGAAGAAATCGAATTTCGTGCGGTTATAGAATTTCTAACAAAACAAGGAAAACCACTACAAACCAGTTTGAATGAGATGTTGTCGGTTTACAGGAACTCTTGCCGTGGTAAAACCATGATTTATAAGTGGCAGAGAGTCGATTGAAGATGACCCCTGACTAGGTCAGCCGATTGAAGCCACCACCGCAAACATTGTGATAAAAGTCGAAAAACTTGTATTTGAAGATACTCGTTTAAGGAAGAAACAACTTGCAGAAATGGTTGGAGTATCTCCTACAATTATTTTAAATATTCTCCATGCCCATCTTGGCGTGTCAAAGATTAGTGAAAGGTGGGTACCCAGAATGCTCACACCGCTGCAAAAACACCATCGTGTTGAGTGTGCACGCGAGTTTTTAAACCGCTACCGAGACGACAAAGATGAAATTTTGAGCCAAATTAGTACGGGAGATGAAACATGCGTTCACTAATTTGAGCAAGAATCTAAGCAGGAATCTATCCAGTGGCATAAAAAGGGCACACAACCCCCAAAAAGGTTCAAAGTGTCGCAATAACAATAATGCTTATTTCCCATTTCTTGTCTTTACAAAACAAAATATATTCTTAAGATCACAAGAGGTAAAAGAACTGTACACATAAAAGAAGTAAAATAATTTTGTTTGTGAATATGCAAAGATTAAGAGAAATATTGTGGTCAAGTTCAACAAATATTGATCTTACACTTGGAAAAATAAGGGCAAGTGTTTTCTGGGATACGGAGGGTATCTCTGTTTATTGATTACAAAGATAAAGGTGTTTCAATAACGGGGGCCTACTATGCTGATTTGCTGAAGCAGCTAAAGGCGAAAAGACGGGGGAAATTAACAAAAGTTGTGCTGCTTTTGCACGATAACGCGTCAGTACATCGGAGTCATGTTGCGATAGCTGCACTTCAAGATTGTGGCTTTCAAATGTTAAATCACCCACCCTAAAGCCCAGATTTGGCACCCCCGGACTATTATTTGTTCTCCAACCTCAAAAAGGAGCTTCGTTGGAAGAAATTTACGAGCGACGATGAGAGATGGTTTATTTTGATGAAAAAGATAAAACATTTTTTATAACGGTATAAATAAGTTGATCGAAAGATTTAAAAAATGTATTAGTATCAAAGTTGAATATATTGAAAATCAAAATTAACACAATGTACTTTTTCACCCTCCTTGCACCCCATTCCGGGAATTTATTGATCTCCCCTCGTACACAAAAACTTCAAATATTAGTAATGATTAAAATCAAACGAAAATTACCTCTTTTTAATAAATCGTTTAAAATTCGAAGCGCTCTTTATACTACAGCAAAGAAAGGCAGCTTTGTCGTAAAGTTCTTCATCAGTACTGCTTTTAAGACTTGGCGAAGCGCAACCACCTTTTGCTTGCTGCTCGCATTCTAGCCACTGGATTTTAATAGGCCGGCGGCTACTGACAGAGACATGTCTGCTACCGCTACTTCTAGCTCCTGTGAACGGCGAGTTAGCAATAATTCTTTTGTGTTTGCATCGACCTAAGAAATCCTACCTAAAGGATTCATAAATAGTGTTTTCCCCGAAATCTAAGAATTAATGAAAGAATAACGTGTTCGGTAACAAGTAACAACTCGTATCGACAGAACTCTGGCGCTTATCGTCATATGTGTAGTACCTCTTACGGAAGGGTGTTTCATGGTTTGAAACTAAAACCTTACTGTGTCTGTTGCACAAAGAACTTAGACGGAAATCTGAAATATGGACGACTACAGAAGAAACATTAGCTACTTGTTTTGGCTTTTATTAACATGAAGAGATAAATTAGTCACGTTGGAAATTTTTTGATTATGATTCGTTGACTGCACACTGTAGCTGAACAACAATCGTCATACTGAAAACTATAAATAATGACACCATTTTTGGGTAACTTGAATTTAACCCCAAGAAACACTTTCCTAAGCCGAATTTCCTAACTCGGCGTTAGTATTGGGAAAATGTGTGAATAGTAAGTTACATATCTAAGAGTTAACATCTTAATAACAATTGCGACGATGGTGGAGCTCATATTATCAGTTATTGGTACGTTTATGATGTATTGGGTACAACATTATGAGATCTATACTTTTGAGACTAAGCTCAAATCAAGACCAACATTCCAAATCGTAGATATTTGTTTTGTGATCTCTTGCTTGAAAGTTTTGATCTTGTCCATGCTATTTTTATTCGTCATCATCAATTTGTTAGTTTACAACCGCGTCAGATGACAGCCCGTGATGACGAAGTCTGAATTCTATACATTAATTCTAATTTCCATTAATTGTGTTGTTATTTCTTTTGAGTTGTGTTATTGTGGTTCTGGCCGTATCTTTCCGAGGGAATTCTTAATTCTTTGTCAAAACCTGACACGGCTTGCTTAACTAGCACAGCTGTTTGGGTTTCATTATTTTTATTGTCCAACACGTTAGCGAAGGCAATTCTCAAAGCCAGACTTATCTGATACTTTTATTATTTTTGTACTACGTAAAGAGAAAAAGAACAAACCAAAACAAGATCAGACTTCCTCTTATCTAGCGAAATTACAAGTGTAAATGTTAAGATCGTTAACAATTTACATAATTAAAAGCAATGAAAACTCAGAGGTTGCTAAGAAACTTAATGAACTTACCTCGTGTATCTGTCGGAGTAAAAATTTCATTAAGGTAAAGTACAAAATTTCGTAGTTAAAATTATGACATATGTAATAATAGTAATTTATAACGAAATGACAGTGTATCTAATGGTTATTTAAAATAGTAAATAAAGCATTGTACTTGGACTGCGCAAGAGCAAAACGTTGAGATCGAAAAGATCACTATAAAGAGCGATTAATTGAATTTTAATAATAAACCAAATAAAATGTCCGCAACTAAAATGAAATACGTACAATGTTTTAGAAAAACATACTAGACAATAGAATCTTCATAGATACCACATTTTCGCAAATTCTTCCAACTTAACACATATTGTCAAACAAAACTGCCTTGCAGTGTTTACATTTGAATAACAAGCTCTTAAATAACAGTTATTGTAATGCAACAACAAAATTACAATAGTTACTAAATGATGTTAAATCTGGACACTAAACTAGTTAAATTAAATTTTCTAAATGCTTACCCATTGTGTTTTCAACGGATGTGAAATCAAAAGGTTTATTAGATGCAAAATTGATTAACATTAACCTACAATAAAATATTTATTGATTAAACGACAAATATTCAAATTTAATGAATTGATATGTCTAGGTAAACCTATACATCAAATTAAAATTAAAGGGAAATCTTGTTAAGGCAAAAGCGTTGTAAAATAATAAAAATTCTGCTACATTATGCCATAATTAGTGGTATTGAATAATTCAGAAAATAATTAGCCGTAACCGTTATCTTAGCTACAATTTAACATGGCTTCTCAGACTCAAAACTGCGTAAAACGGAATATCAACGAAATCCTTCATAATGATTAGATTAATATTCACCTATACTGTATAGGAACATCATTTTAGCGCCGGTTTTAACTTAAATTATCTCCAAACCACATTATTCTGAATTTTAAAGCAGCTTAAGTAGTACACCTTGGAAAAAAGATCGCAATTACCAAGTAGATTTTTGTCAATGCCGTAAGACATAAAATTAACAGTTGTACGCCATCTACCAACACAAAATCAGAATAACGAATATTGAATATTGAATTTTAAATAATGTAAATAGTGTCAAATAAAGAATTAATTACTAAAAATAATAAACAGGGAAATGTAGCGAAATACAGAACTTCCCTTGGACTTTGTGTTTATGGATATACCTTCATGACCATTGGAATTTAGTCGAATCTGAAGGTATTCCCACTTCCCATTAAGGATTTTTGACGTACCAAACATAACGTCGACACATATACAAGAAATTAGCTTTCCTTGTGAAGCAACACCTTTTGGCTCTGAGATATCTATGCAAACGTTGAGCCGTCGCGGTCAGTTTTTATTGTAATGGTATATTTAACGTATATCTAAATATTATTCTAAGACGGGTTAAGAATTAAATACAATTCTGTTTCTAGGCTATTAATTTAACATTCAAATATTTATTTTGAAGATTTTATGTGCATTTAGTAGTGGTATTATAGATTTAAATTAAAAATGTAGAACGCACGTCCATATTTTGTGAACTGGCAAGGTTGTTGAATTCATTGTTTTAATTTCAAAATTTGTGTTAAAGTAACATTTTTTTGAGCGGTTTTAGATTTCTTTGTTGCATTTTTTATTTCAAGACCTTATATTTTTGTTTTTACCGTAAACGTGATTTGAGCATTTTATTTCCAAAATACGTGTATTTTACTGGATCAGTTAGTTTTCAAAGCGACAATTACACAACTTTTAGATAAACAGAACATAATAAGTAATTTTGACAAAAATTTTCTTTATAAAGGATATGAATCCTGTCGGTCATAAATAATAACTAAAATGTTGCGAAATTAAATTTTTAGAAATAAAATAAAATTTAGTGGCACACCATTTAAAATGCGTTTAATTAAAACGTAATGAAAAAGAATATTTGAGTAAACAAATTTAATTTGGTGGCGTTACTGTATAAAACAGGAATAATTCAACAATTTAAATTTAAATATTTCAAATTCAGAGCATAATTTTCTCCGATAATTCTACCCCGTCGTAAAAATGTCGCGAGAAATTTTAATGTCGTTGAATTATAGCGAAAGAAATTAAAGTTGGCGAAAAGCGGCGACAATTTCATATTCTCAACCGCCGGTTCTTTATTGCTGTATTCCTTGCTATTACATCTTTAATATTACACTGAATTATGCGAAATGTCTTTTTGTGACTAGCTGAAATTCATTCCTCGCCTGGGAAATGCAATTACCAACTTGAAATTGAATAAAGGAGTTGGCAAACTTAGGATATTCGAGTTTTATTAATTCTCTTATTGGGCGGTCATCAATTGATATTCTCTCTTATATAAAATGTAATACAGTAATGAAGAAAGAGTTTCATAAATTATGATTAATGTTTTATTAAAAGTGCCGTCAAACGTGAACATAAATTATGATTACATCCCGGTTATTCTGATTTACCTGAATTTTTTGTATTGTTACGTCACACACATCTATTGAAATTATAATTTACAAATGACAATTTATAATAACCATAATAAATTGCAATTTTTATGGATAATCCTGCATATACTTTTTAATTGTATATTCATTATTAGATGCTGGTGAACTCTTGTATCTAAATTTGAAAAGCCAGTAGTTCTTTAAGCATTCCTCAATTATATTACAAATAATTGTGCCGCACATTATGGAATTATAAGTAAACTAATTCACGGTTTTTTACAGCAAAAGTTGGCCAAAAATTTTGATGAGTACCTGTTCGTCAGTGCTGCAGTTTTGTACAAGTGGTTTTATTGAATATTGCTGTAATTAATGAACTAAGAAGCGCAATTGTGATCTAATGACTAAGATAAATGACACATAGATGACAGCACTTAATTAGTTAACGTTTCACTTGAGACTTTTCATTGTTAAAATTGATTTTATGATATTTAGAAATTGACCGCCAGAAAGCGACCTTTCCCTTGGTGGCAACCGTTACAATCACATTAAAATACCTTTACTTCTTTTTTTGTTTTGTTTTGTGACTGAGACTTTGGGATGCGGAAATTCCCATGCCTCTCTTTGCCACAACTACTGTAGTTATTATCAAACCTGGAGAAGTTCCACCTCCCGTAGGAATTTTTAATATGACAAACATCACATTAACACGGAATCTACAATATTACTTCCTTATCCAAGAAGAAAGCATGTTTTATACGATTATCTCCGCTGAAAATTTTATTTACCTTGATCGGATTTGAATCCGCGTCCCTTGGGTGTAGAGGCAAATACGCTAACCGCTACGCTAAACGTATTAAGAAAATACATGTGAAAATGTGAAAATATAGCTTAATATAAAGATACTTGCATTATTACTGTAGTTATCTAACAAATGGCGAACTACACCGTTCAACAACGCCCAAATAATCTCTTTTGGAAAGCTTGAATTCCAAGAATTTTTGCTTTAATAGACCTGTTCTCTCTAGACACAATCAATGCAAAGCAGGTTTGGAAACTGCTATGATATTGCATTTTTAAAAAGTAGGTATACAAATTTGCCATTATATTGTGAATAGGGGCGAAAGATAGCAACTAATTGACAAGTTTTTATATATTTTAGAAAATGAATATTCTCGGCTTTCCAATCTCCACAAATTTGTTATTGAGGTAATCAAAGTTGACAACATTTTAAAACATTGCAACTTGCTTTAATGGTAATGTAATAACAAAAGAAATGTCTCTCGACATATATTGTCTTTAGAAATAGCAGAATCTTGCAACATCACCTAACGTCTAGGGCAAATTTTAAGTTTACTTAGCATTTTCGCAAATAATATAAGCAATACGTTTTAAATTCATGCTAATACATGTTAGAGTTATCTAAGATAAACCAACTTTTATTAATTCTCAAAAAATTTTAATTCTATGGTTTTCAAGTTGGCACGAAAATAAATTTCAAATGTGGCCTACAGGTCGCCGGTTTGGCGGCTTGTTATAATGTCCCCAAACTAAACAGGGTATCGCAATTTAATGTTCCGACGTATAAGAGAAAGCCGCAATTTACGGGCACAATATGGCGGAGCGACACTAAAATTGTTATCCGAGATACATAAGTATAAATTGTTTCTAGCTTGATTCAAAGAGGCTGGCTTAGATTGATGACTGGCATTTTGCACCATGCTTTGGTGTTTGATTAGGCAAGTTCTTATATACCTTTCTCTAACAAGAAGTAACATGAGGTTACAACGACTACCTAAAGGTGATTTAAATATAATTATTAAAAGCGAAAAATAACATAACATTATTTTCTGGTAAACAAATTTGATGCGAATACAATATGGCCAATTATGGTACCTTATCTTATCTGGTAACTTTTTTTGTTTAGTAAAACGACCATATTAGCTTAAACGACCAGATGTCAATTTTTAGTTCAGCATTGTACGAAGCACTTTAAATGCTCATAAAAAAAACGCTATGCATATTTTTTAGCAAATCAAAACAAAGTCTTTAGCTTCATCAAAAACCGTTCGCTCCTGGTATTTCAAATTTGAGCACGGTTTAACAAGTTGTGAAGATGAACATCGCAGTGGACACCTAAATCCGGTGACATCTTGTAAAGCGATGAAAAACTCAATAAAATTGTTTTAAATTGTTGCGAATTAAAAACCATTCACGTTTGGAACGTTTTACAAGCACATTTACATATGAAAAAACTGCGTATTCAACTGATGTCAGATGGAAGCTGCAGCATCAACTTCTATGGCGGCATTAGTGGGTGGCGAATTTTTTTAGAGTATTGACAACGATCTCACTTATGAGGATTAATTAATTAATTAGTTATTGATTCAAGTCCGAAGAACAAAACTAACAAATAGAACAAGATAATTTTATTATAAAAATGGTTAGCTTATGTACAATGAATCTAGATAAGTTTCATGACGTTACACAGAACTGGTGAAAATGTTGAATATGCAATCTTACGTAACAATGAATATTATAGGCGACATAATTTATTACCTGGTATATAATCGTTATTACATGGTTTCTTAAAGTGAAATTTCTTTATATAACTATCTGTCCATATTATAAGATTAAGTACCTAAATTACCTTTATTTGTAATACCCTTGCCTTTAATGTTATTTATTTTATCGAATTTAGAGATAAAACGTAATCCTATTACGCGAAAGCATAGATTGTCTGGAAAACGATCGCAACTTATCAAAGAAAATAATATTTTCCCACCATACATCAACAATGGCAAAATGACGAATTCACATATGAATCGTAACAGCATCCTATATATTTGGCAGTTTGGTGTCCTGGTGTCCATCTCTTCTAGAATTTCAAGAAAAGATGTGAAGAACAATTTTTTAGACTTTAACAGGGGAAAATTAAATCGTGTTGAAAAAAGATTTAAATTACACGAGTTCGTATTTTCCTGTTTTCCCGTTCGTAATATCAAAATATAAACACTACGACCTGCATCGCATATTTGGAAAGTAATTGAGAAAATTACAACGGTATAGTTGTTTTTGGCGATGAGAAAGAAAACGGTTGATGGTGATGTACGGTACGGGTGGAATATTATTGAACATGGTTCATAAACTGGCTCACATACTCAACACTTTTAGAGCATTTGAAGGCTGCATTTTATTCATAATGCTAGGGATAGAGCAAAATTTACATCTGCCAAGGCGTGACAATTTTTACCCAAAAGCTTCACAGGAATCGCGAAGCTTCTCTTAATTTCATACATGAAATTGAGACAACTGAATTATCAGTCTAGTCCAAAGAATTCAGCCAATGACACATCCGTCATCGAAGAACAATACATTTTCTCAAACGTCAAAATTATTGAAATTGACAATGAAACCCTTGAAACCTCACGTTTTCCTCTTTGATAGTCAATCTTCAAGGTGTGACCTGCTTGAATCAAACGAAAAAAGCTGGATTGATACACTGGTTTTGAACGAAGGTATAGCGACACTTGTAGTAAATGAAACAAAGAAATTCGCGAACAAGGCTCCATTTTGGCGACCAAAAGAATGGAAATTCATTGATTCTACACAGACGTTACATTTATTGACATGAAGCTATTAAGAATGAATCGTTATACAAAAGAACAACGTAGTGCTATTGTTAAAACCATTAGAAATTGTTGGTTTTCATATATTCCTTAATCCATTGTTTGAAGATTAATTAAAAAAATTGAGGAAACTGGTTCGCTTATGGACAAGCCGGATGGGCGTAAACATTGCAGCCGCCAGTGAGAGTATCGATGAGATCCCAGCAAATTGGACACGCCATCGTTTTCAACAATTGAACATTAGCACAACCATTTTTCAATTAATCCTCACTAAGGACCAACACCTTAGCCCTTATATGTTCAATCAGCTAGGAGCTCAAGCTACGAGACCATTCGCTAATTAGGGATGGAAAACGAAACAGTGAATGACAATTTTTTTAAAAACATTATCTTTAGCGATGAAGTTCGTTTTCATCTGGATGATTTTGTTAATAAGCATAATTGCCGGATTTAGATTAATGAAAATCCTCGTGCTATTCATGAAAAACCGATGAACTCGCAAAGAGCGGATAGTGCGGATTATGAGCTGAAGGGGTAATTAGACGGTTCTTTTTGGAGAACGAGTTTGGTCAAGCTTTAATTGTAAATGGAGTACGATATTATAAGATGATATGGAACTTTTTGTGGGATTAATTGAACGATATGGATCTCAATGATGCCCCATGCTATACAGTAGGAAATGCTGACGTTAATTCACCGCCAAAATCTTGCGATTTTTTCTCTTAAGATTCTGTAAAGAACAAGGCCTATGCTAGTAACTGAACTGCAAACAGACATCCCACGCGTTACTGCTGAAATTAAGCCAACTGACTCAGAAAAGATATTCGAAAATATGGTTGAAAAGGTCGGGTATGTCAGCGCAGACGCGGGGGCCATTTGGCCATCATATTTCATAATTAATCTGCCTGCATTATAAATCAATAAAAATTACCCAATTAAATAATAATTTACTGCTTCATTTTAGAAATAATACGGCGTACCCGATGGGCTGTCCGATGTTAAGCAAAGAATTAGGTCTTTCTTTTGTCTTAGTTCGATTGTTTACATATTTGCATGTGGAAAACCCTACATTTACCAGCTGTGCCAAAAGTTTGGAACCACTAAAATAATTCTTGAAGCGTTCGAAGTATGACTGAAATGCGTAAGGATACAATAGGATTGTACAAACTATCATTTAACCTTGAAAAAACTCACATCAACATGCCCTTGGGATGGGAGAGTAGGGCGTCAGATAAACTCAAAACAGTTGAATAAGGACTCGATGAAATAGCTTTCAAAACCGTGAATACCGCGGTCTGTGATTTTTCCTTTCACTTAGATCGGACCGCTCTCGAATTATTTGCGACTATGCGATTCTCAAGCGCTATAAGGCCAATGCGCACTTGTATTTACACACATACACGCACGCACGCACCTCAACAATGCAACCTACTTCATGACCTCGCCGTGAGTCCTCACTAACACTAAATTGCGACACCAATGGGCCAGAGGGCAGCAATCAAGTCGCGCGCCAGCACTCACCGTAATCACACGTGTTTGCTAGTTGCTGCTTATAAATTCTTATTTGTGATAAGCTTAGGCCCCTTTTACATATCTAACGGTGGATCGGTTATAGTACAAACAGTCGGTTCATAAATATTTCTAAATAAATTCTCATGTTTGAAATGTTCGAAATTGTAAGTAAAAGTCACAACCGAGCCCTGGTTAGTTATCGCGCGGGAAAATACGAAGAAACTCGCCAATAATCGAAAGCTTCCCGGAAAGCATTAAAACAGAATTGAGGCAATATAAAGTGACACATCCAAGCTATGGAAGGCTACTGACGTAAGCAGTGAAGGACTTCAACACCGCAGCGTTAAAAGCGTTGGAAGCTCTTGTAGAGCTGAAGACAGCGTTGTAACGTTTATACAAACCGACAGAATAACGCGAAACGCGATTTAAAAGAATTCCTAAAAATTCTACGCATTTTCGCTATATTCATAAATACGGAAG
>JAHWXV010903135.1:0-12881 GCA_024586415.1 Phrixothrix hirtus
TATATATATATATATATATATATATATATATATATATATATATATATATATATATATATATATATATACCAGGTGTTTCCAAATGAATGCCAAATGTTGCAAGAAGTTCAGACGTGCTTATACAGTGGTTATTTGAATGATTTGTTAGTATACTGTGGCCAAAAGAAGGATCAAACTAGAAGATATACAGTGCCATCTAAAGTTGTATTCAATGTTGCAAAGAATTTGTTGAACAAGAACAGAACAATTGTTGTAGATACCTGTTTCATTTATGTGGAGTTGGCACATTCTCTATTGAGCAATGATACACATGTATTGAGAACTTTTAGGTAAAATAGGAAAAATAATTTCTCTATTATTAAAGTGAAATAAAATGTAGAGGAGATATTGCAGCTGAAAGCAATATGGGTGTTTTGCAGAGAAATGGTGAGATAAACGGGAAGTGTTGATGTTAAACACAAGGTTTATCCTGGAAATGATCAATATGAAACGTCGATCAGGGACAATAAAAAAACCGTTATCAGTTATTGATTACAATAAGAATAAAGCATATATTGACATCTTAGGTAAAGTTGAAGTATTTTAGATCAAATGTAAGTTTATAATTCCTCATTGCAAAGGAATTGATTTTTGAGTTTTTAGTAGGAACTGTAATTGTCAATGCTTATATCATATGAAAAGCAGCGAACTATGCATAGGGGAATCTATAAGAACGAATAAGATAGAATAATTGGCTGTTAATGAAAACAAGTTAGACATATGAAGAAATTACTTGTCTGACTGTATTAGGAATATAAAGCTGCATTTTCGGTTTTTATCAAGCTCATATGTCTTAGGTGACAATACCTTACAGCATTTCTTTGAGTAACAATGGATTATTATATGGTAGAAGAAAAAATACAAATAATTAAATTGCATTATAGTGGATTTAGTGAATTTTCTTAAATAAATATAATGAAAGTCCCAATTTATTGAACAGTATTTTATTTACAGATAAGGCCTCCTTTTATTTACACGGACATAATTATTAACCCACCTATAATTCATTTATAATATAGTTTTAAATTGCAATAAATAAAAATCTGATGTGAGACAACAAATGGATTTCTTTTATATATTAAATTTGCAAATGGTTAAAATATTATTCAAGTTCATTCTGGGAACGATAATTGCAATATCACCCATCTAAATTATTGGACATGAAAATTGCTGCTTAACTCCGTAGATTATCTTTGATAATTCGCTTGAATACAGTTTTTCAGAGAAAATAAAAGTTCATGTATAAGGGCATCAAAAACATAAGAACTGTAGTAAGTTTTAAAAGAAGTGTTAGAGCCATTTTCAAGAAAATGGCAAAAATCTTGAAAATGGCAAAAATAAAGTGATACTTCCGGTCAGTCGATTTTAACTAAAATTTTGCTGTTGCATATCAGGAAGGTAGCAAACAAATGCAAAATTTCATTTCTCTATGTCTAGTTTTTGAGATATATTATTCGCAATTATTACTTTAAGTATTTCCGGTTACTCCATTTTCTGAAATTTATTAGAGAAACTGCTTAGTATATACAAAATGTACTAGCTAAGAAATATAAGATTAAAACAAATTGTTGGGGCTGATTTCAAGAAAATCGCGAAAAATTAAAAATTTTGGAAATATCTAAAAATGACAAATAAAGTGGTAATTACTTTAGGTTCTTTGAATTTAACTAAATTTTTGATTTTGCATACAAGGGATATTATTACTTCCAATATACATTTCATTTGGCTAGGGCTTTTAGTTTAATAATTGTTTTAGTCAGTTAATGGTAAGGTTACGTCTGTTACTCATATTTAAGGAAATTATTTTGAGAAGCTGCATAGATTATATGAAAGGCCATTAAATGAGTAAGAAATATGGTGTTTTAAAAAAATCGTGAGCCAATTTTTGAGAAAATCATGAAAAACCAAAAAATGGTGAGTAAAGTGGCACGTCCAGTTATCCAATTTTAATCAAATTCTTGCAATTACATGTCCGGATCACTACAAATTTAAAATATAAAATTTTGTTTGTCTATGCTTTTTTGTTTTCGAAATATCCTGTTCACACCCACACACACTGACCAATCTAAAAAAATGATATTTGGGACCAAAAAATGTGTATTTCTATTAAAATTTTGGTCGAAAATAATACTTTCTCTTTTACTTATATTTTATAAGGGTAAAAGAAAGTAAAATTGACCAAGACATAAATGTCAGATCTGAAACTTAGTAGTAACTGCTGACGTGAAGTATGTAAGTTAAAACCACTTGGTAATTTTGTTATTACAGTGGATCAGTAATATATCAATTTCTATACATAGGTTATTTCTTTCCATACTGTAGAAACAAATAATTAATAAGAAAATTATAATTATTAAATTTAATGGGAAGATAAGATACGCATAATACTTAACAGATTTATATTTTAAATATCATTAATTTTAGAGCTCATAAAAGAAGAAAGAATTCAGAACACTCAAGAAGCAAATAAACACAATCATATCTTAAAGAAACATGGCCAAAGGCAAGCTTGCAGTTCATGTTATGTAAAAATGGCAGAGATTCACAGTAGAAAAGTGGTTAGAAATAGAACTGCACAAATAAAAACTCATTGTATCATATTTTCTGAATATTATTGTCTTAACTGTTTCCTTGAGACTCATAAAACCAAACACATTAAGGAAGCTACAGCACTTTTATTTCTAACTATATGAGTTTTATATCAAAGTGTCACATAAACAACATTCAATGAGACTACAAAAATACTCGGCAGTTGATGGTCATATTGGTATTGACATGGCCAATACGAACATAGAATGTCAGTCACATATGAACAACATGACATTTTACATATTAAAATGCGAATGCTTCAAGAATACAGTGATATGATTTTAATGTATGGGAAATGTAACTATAATATTAATCATACAAGATAATTATATGTTAGACGATTTCCTTATAGATGTTTACCATCTATGATTACAATTTTACAAAGTGTATAAGACTTCGGAAATAGGAAATGTAATTCCCAGATATGAAGGTCGTATACATCAATAAATTTAGTATGGAAGAACAGGTAATACTTTATTTGGAAATTAATTATTTGCTTTGAAAAATCTTTATTGAAGCAATTTTATTAATTACTTCATGAAACAATAAATGTAAATGTGTGTATAGTAATAAATATTGCTTTATTAGAATGCCATTTTTAATTAGTCGTTTAATTCATGTATAATATTAGAAAAAATAAATGGAATTCACAGATTACAGGTTATTAGATAATTAAAATTAAATAAACAATTATTTTGGAGAATAATTAGATATTTTGAAAATGTTTAACAATTTAAAATAATAATCTTGTAATTTTATTTTATGAGAAACTAAATAAAAAACGATTTCTTTCAAGTCATACACTTTCTAGATGTTTATACGCATGTAATAAAACAAACAAGCATTCTTGAGCAACCCATTCTATGAACACATTTTTAATGTGTTTTAGCCACTTAATTTCCATTTATGTCAAATGAATGAAAACTAAAGTTGTTAATCAAAAAATATTAACTAAGAACATATTAATAGTATATTAACACATATTTAAAAGTTTTAAGAAACATCACTCTTAAACTACAGAACTAACATTTTAAATAAAGCTTTCTACCACTTGGTCTCATCACCTTTGTTTTTTAAAACGGCTTCTCTTGAAGTCTGCGCTTCAAATCATTGAGTGTTCTGAGCTTATTTTTCATTCTATTCCACATTTCGATAAGTGATAGATCCGGGCTGCTAAAGACTCGGACAATGTCTTTAGGTTATTGTCAGTCATCCAGACTTTCACCATTTTTGCGGTGTGGTATGGAGCACCGTCTTGTTGAAAAACTTGTTTCCTACCGTCTAACTCTAAATATTCCATTGTAGGCAAAGATGCTGTTCCAGAATTTCAATATATTTTTTGCATTAATTATACCATCTGCAAAGTACAGTCTATCCACACAGGAAGAAGACATGCTGTTCCAAACCATAATAGTGGTAGGGAATTTAACATTTTGTTCTTATTACTCTACTTTTAATATCACCTATGGATACCTCGAAACATGATTCATCAGACCAAACTACTGTGTCCCAATGTTCCGAAGACCATTTTTCATGAGCTCTAGCCCAAGTTTTATGGTTTTTCATTTGTTTACTAGTTAATAGTGGTTTCTGTTTCGCCTGATGTAGTGAGAAAAGTTTTGTTAAAGGGTACCAATGCTAAACCAAAAATGTTTACCTTATAAAAATTATAGGTTATATGCTTCAGTACATGTAGTGAAGTGTATTTTGAATAATTTTTTTCGATGCTTTCGTTCCAGAGGGCAGTGAGAGTTGTAGAACTAGCATGATTTTTTTTAACCAAATGTCCCAAAATTCTTAATTCAGCATCTGTTATAGCAGAACTTCACTTGAAAGATTGCTTTGCAGCAATCAGACATGTTTCTCTGTAATCTCTAATAATGTCTTGTACAGTATAACACGGTAACCTAACTTTTTAGCAATTTTGCAGACAGAATTACCCTGTACTGATAAATTTGTGATAACTCTGCGTAAATCTTTAAACAACGCTTTCCCTCTCGGCATTTTTGTACAAACTGTCAAACTGATTACTTTAATTTATTTTTCCAAGGCTATTTAGATTAGTTAAGTATCAAAAAATTCACTGTGGCCATGGTAAGTAGAAAGTATTAATAGTTTTGCAAGCTCTTGTTATACAATACCTAAAACTCAATTTTATCTTATCTTTGGGAGCTGTTAATTTGTGAAAATTTAAAAGTAGATTAACAAGTCTGTAAAAATTTAGATGACTGAAAAGTAAAATAAAAAATGCAGAGCTTCTTTTCATATTTTTATAAAAAATCATGAAGTATTTCTAAAAATATGCAAAAAATCAGTTGGGTGAACCGATATGCAATAGGGCTCGTATATGAGTCAATCCTCATTTGAATTTGCTTGCAGTTCCTTATACACAGGCTACAATTAAACAATGTTTTGAAAAATATTTTATTATATTACAAGATTTGGGGTTTATATAGCAACATTAGTTACTATAAAGGATTCTAGTTAGTTTTGGGACTCTATATATCTCAAAATTTTGGCATCAAGTTAAATGACATCACCAGGCACAATCAGGCATTCTCTATTAATGGTCAAATTCTGGTAAGATTAAAATTGATATACACTGATAAAATGTTAGTTATGATTTATCTGTTTATGTTATAACACTTGTTTATTTTCTGCACAACTGACTAGCAAGGATATTTACTGTCAACAATAACAGCAACTACAAAGCTTATTAAACATTATAAATTGCATCTAACTTAGTGGTAAATTCACCCGTGGAGATACCTCTAGTTGAATTATCATGTTTAATTGAACTGTCATTTGTTTGGATTCATTAAAAAAAAACCAAAAATAAATATAACAAATTGGTACTGTTTTTATAAATTTGAATGTATTTTTAACCATTTACAGCAATTTTTGTTACACTTAACTATTAATGTTCAGGTTATGCCATAGTCATTTTGATGAATATTTTAAAATTTATTCATCAAAATATTAGTTACACTATTAGAAATAATATAAAGAGTTTAACGACTGTAGTAGGTTTAAAATAAATATAGAAATAGATGTATTTGAACTAAAACAAGTTTTATTAAATTAACTACAATTTAACACTAATACTGTTTGAAGTACAAAAATTGAAGTTTAGATTATGAATGTTAAGTATTTTCTTATAACTTAAGATTGTGTAATTAATAGAGTATTTAAGTACAATGCTAACATTATTCACTTTTAGTTTACCTACACGTAATTTGAGCTATAATGTACTCTATTAATTAAACACATGAGCAAACCATTTGCAAAATACATACATGCAATTTGTGGCGACCCACCATGAATGTGACGATATGTGGGAGGGGATAAGAAAAAACATTTGGAAGAGCTATAACAAATGTTTATTGAAATTAATGGTAATACTAATATAAGTAGAGCACTGACACAGACAAGCAAAGCAGATCCATTACCAATAGCAATATTTGTACCTCAAAATAATTACCTTATTTTTAAAAAAAGTAAAGGTAATTCATATGGAGGCATAATTAACAGGCAGTTTTTAAAAATAAAAATCTATACTATTTATGTAGATAGTATAGGTTTCTAATCTCTAAATATAAAAAAATTCAATGAGATTAATTAAAAAGAATTTTTTGCATTTCACTATGGATTAATTAATCCTGATATTCAAAAATTAAAAACATTGAAGATTATTTTAACTGAATTAATTTTTTTAAATAAGTTCACATTAAACTGCATTGATTTAATGTTTATTACCTTATTACCCAGTTAAATTATTTCAATAGCTGTCAAAATACAATTCTCAATAATTCAAATTATTAAATTAAAAAAAACCCTTAGGGTTTATATTATAATATCTCTGTGATAAATATATATTGCTCTTTTAGAATAATACTATTCCAAAAATTTGTTTACGTTATTTAGATTGTATCATATGTATATACAAATTGATTCTAGTTTATTAAGGTAGAGCAACCTTACAATAACAAAAATCAAAGCATAAAATAATTGAAATATCTGGGGCAGCTGCTTCATTGGGCCATGTTCATTTGGCAGAATTAAAATTGTGAATTAACAAATATAAATATCTAAAAATTAATCACCAAGTTTAGACATATAAGTACGCTGATTATAACATTTATTATTTGATCATTACAAAGTAGATGGTTGAAATTAAATTTTTGTATGTTTTTTTAATACATTTATTATATATAACAAAAATGTGTTCACTTTTATGATATAACTCAAAAGTTTTCTATTACATTTTATAATTTTACACAAATCTATGCATATAATAATGCTAATATAAATAATTTTGAAACAATGTAAAACATGCATACACATCATTTCAAATAAAACAAGCTTAACGTCAAGAATATATACAATGAAATATTTCTTTTAATAATAATCTTTGAAACGTTTGGAAGGTAGAATAAAAATTACTAAATAACATAATTTCCATTACAAGTTAACAGATTGAACTTGGTAAATAAAACAATAGACTAGAAACTAAGACCTCTATATATAATTAATGCGAACAATCTGTCAACCATTAATAGGTAATTCATTAATTACTATTCTGATTTTATTTTCAAGGACTTAAAATTATATAAATCATTGTATGTACATGTTTTCAAAGTTGAAATTGAGAACAATCACACAAAAATACAATATAAGAAATTAAATCCATAACGAAATGCATAAATTTTTTCGGCAGATTAGAAATGGTCAATTTTATTACAAAAAATTATTTAAGAAACATATAATTAATTTTTATGAATCTGATTTTAAAATAATTCCCCTCCCTAAAATATTCCGTTCGTTTGCAATGCTTTGTTTACAAAAATAGTTATTGTAGATGATAACTTAAAATTCATGTGGCAAACATTTAATATCTATTAATATTATAATTTAAGTGACCTTAAAATTCCTATATCACAAAATAAAAACTAAACGCTTCTAATAAATAAAATGACAAATAATTCTATATGATCACATACAATATAAATAAAAATATAATATTTCTACAAATTAAACATAGTTAGTATCTAACGAATTGTAAAAATAAAAAAAATATGCATTAAAAACATATTGCTGATCTAGGAATAGGTCGGCTATAAATGTGATGATAATAATGTATGCAATAAAAATTCTTAAAACGTTTATAAATTTAAAAAATTCTTCTATATAGTACAAGTTAACAATTATTATGTAAGAAACAGATAATATAAACTTAATTTAAGTCACAATCACAAGAAATTTTTCCACGCAAGTCTTGGAAAGTACCTTTTTACAAATTAGATTTAATTTATATGGAAAATGAGTATCAATGCCATGGTAATTTTGTTGGTGTAGTAGAATTCAAAAATATTACAAACAATTTTTTACAATCTGTATACTTGCCAAGCACTTCTATTGTGATGTATCAAAAATAAAATAGGTACATACAATTAATTTTACAATAGGAATTTGTTTTTAAGACTAGCAACAGTAAGTTTTACCTCATTATAATAAAATATGCAGTGCAAAAGCCGAGTAATAAAAAATATATGACAAAATAGCAAAGTACAAATTTTTGACCATGGCAGAATCTAGAAATCATGATAATCAAAAATGTATTATTTTTGTACCAAACAGTTTTGTTCAATAAATAAAATTAAGTAAGTACATACAGAAAATACTTTGATGACAAATTCAGACTTGACATATATTGACACATACAAGTATTTGATCAGTAAATTTTGGAAAATAGTTTTTCAGCAGTTACCATTTGGTTTTTGTTTATTACATTATTCTACATAAGCATATCAATTTTTAACATGATCATATAAAATTTTATTGTAATATAAATAACTTCTGTATTTTTTGATATTTTTCTGCGATTATTGTACTTTAGGAGTTTGTTGAGTTTTATGTTGATTTTGCACTAGGAGAGGATTTTTCAATTAAAAACTAGTAACACAAAACAAATAATTCAAAAACATAATTATCTAAAGTTTTTTGTAAATACTATAATTATAAGTATATACAATTTTGTCTTATTACATTTTGTAAACCCTGTGTACTATACTTATATAAATTAATCACGATGAATATTTGATTCAAATAACAACATTAAAGATAAATTTTAAAAAATCTCAAGATTGGTAACTATTAGATTTAAAATTTAATATATTGCAAAAAGTTTTGCAAGTTCACTTACAAAGTGTCATATTTCATTTCTACAATTGCATAGTTCGATAGAAACGTTTATTTAGTTAGTTATTTAATATTGCAAAATTACCATTTGCAAATTTTTATAAATCAATTACGAATCCATTACACATAATAATAAATATCCGATAAATATTTAAAATTTCTGTCTAAAATAAAACGGCATCTTAGCTTTCTTTTCTTAAAACTAAATTAAAAAATTTTTCTTTTGTATAAATAAAAATATAAAAAATTCTGTATACTTTTTTTAAATAAAAATAGTTAAAATTTATCAATATTACTGCCAATGCATAATTTTGAATTTTATTTGAACATTTGGTAGAAAGACATAACATAATTGAGATACTAATATGATAAGTTAGGTGATAAGCCTGCTATATGCAGTCTGTGACAATGATCACACACTCAATAATAACATGCACATTCAATGGAGATCTGAATGTAGAATAATGCACGAAACCCTTGGCCTATCTAACATTCAAAGTTTAGAGAAAATACTTATGACAAAAAAATATCACCATTTACCCTGTGCAAGTCTCTGTTGTCGAAATGCAAGTAACCAACTGTACTAAAGCGCACAGACTTGCTAGGTACTAGCTCAACATATGATACAGGTACACAACATGAATACACAGTGATGGAAACCAATCAGAAGCCACCCAAATATGGTGGATAACCAGGCGGGTGTGCAGGCGTTGGTTGTGGATAACTATAATAAGGATAGTTTGGACTAGGTACATGCAAACTAGGTGTATAGGTCTGTGCATATGGAAGCTGTGGATAGGCCAGAGGCATGGGTTCATAATGGCTACTCCAAGTGGGAGTAGGGTATAACGGATATCCTGGACTAGCAGGGTAACTATAAGGTACAGGACTTGTTCTTGTTGGCATATTATAGTTGATATTATTGTACTGACCACCATTAAATTGTTCTGAAGCATCAGTTAAAGTAGTATCTCCTTCAGTAATACTAGGAATTTGGTCTACAAGAGACTCCAAACCAGATAAACTTTTGGAAGCTATATCTTGTGGCTGTCGAGGTGTTGGATAATGATGATCCACTGATTGTTCTATACTGTACGATGATGGATATGAATAATGTTGCTGTTCACTTGGCGTCGAAGACGCAGGACTACTGAAGCGACAGTCTGCTTCATCTGCCATGTTTGAAGGTGGTTCAAAATCAGGGGGGCCTAAACTAGGTGATGCAGGGGATCCCAACTGTTCAGAACTTATAGCGGCACTAATTTCTGAACTGAGATCAGAATGTGTAAAAGATTGTGAATGCGGTCGAGGAGATTGACTATAGGAAGGTCTGGGTGATTGACTATAAGAAGCAGGTCGAGGTGATTGACTATAGGATGAGGGTGCTTGAGGAGCATAAAGAGTGGTAGAACCATTGGGCAGTGAAACATCAGGCGGAAGATGATAGTAACTATTAGTAGGTGATTGAATGGGAGACGGATTTGAAAAACATTTATTCATATTAGTCGATGTATTGTTATCAATAGGAGTTGTTGAGGTTATATGATCTCCACTTTCCACTTTCACCTTTTTAGGCCGACCCCGCTTTTTCTTAGGGAAATCACAGTTTTGTTGTGTTGTTTTACAAGTAATAGCTTTCAAAGGTTCTTCACCTTCTAATTTAATTTTCTTAGGTCGTCCCCTTTTCTTCTTACATGATGTAATAGTGCCATCTTCTTTCTTAATCACAGAATTACTAAGGTCCATTAAATCCGGATCAGGTTTAGGTTCAGGTTCATAACATGCTTTTAGTGTTGGTTCTGAAAATACCATTTCTGATTCTTCAATTGTTGCAACTAAACCATTCAGATAATCTCGGAACTTTTTCAAACCAGCATAAAATGGCACTTTATCAGCAGCTCTTGGTAACTGTGCGCAACGAGCACTAGATGATGGCATAACCCACATGTGCTAAATTAAAAATATTTTGTAACTTCTCAATTTATCTTTACATAAAAATTTCACTTACAGTATTTGTTCCATCTACACAATCTGGTTGTCTTCCGAAATGAAAATCCTTTTTACCAGAAAATACTTCGTAAATTAATTTACCATTAAAAACAGCTATTTTAGGTCTAAATTTTCGTAGTTTTTCTAACAAAATTTGACTACCTTCCTTAATTTCTTTTCGAGTAAGATCTGCACTACCTTTAGTTGGGCGTTGTACCATGTTAGTAAAACCAATTCCAACTTGTAAAAGTTTATAATCTTCATCAGCCGTCATTTGTTCTTTTGTTAAACCAGACAGATACAGACATTTCCAAAAATGATTACCTGGGCCTGCATAATGATGTCCTTTATAGGCAGCAAATAAACCAGGATTTATACCAATCTAAAAAAAATTATATTTATTCATAAAATTTTATAATCTGATATATTTAAATCATAGATGTAAAATTGCAGAACTTTTTAATATTTTGAGACTAAGGCTATAACTGGTATGGATCTGTGTTTAAAATGCCAGAAGGAAACTCCTGACATATTTTGCTTTGCTTAAAATTTATCAAAAGATTGAAACATTTTAACCACAAATCAAACATTAGCAAAAGCTCAAATTAACAGGCTATTCTGTTCAAAATACTCTTTACATAATCCTAATTTGCAGTTCGAAAATATTTTATAAACACTAGCTAATATAAACTTATTCATCTAGATGATATAGAATGAAATTTTCATAACTGTATAATATAATTTAAACAAAATCGAGGTTATTTGGTCACACTTTTCTGTGTTTTATTAAAATTATTCAAAATTAAATTAATAAATAAATTTACTTGAAACTATAGGCTTCTGCCACACCAACAGAGTAGAGTTGATCACATTGAACATAAAAATTTAACAGACTTCAACATGACCTAACTTTTAGTAAGCGTGTCAATACAGCATGACTCTCAATAACAAACCAATGCGTATTGCATGTGTTGAATTTTTATTAGTCTGATGTAACCTGATTTGAACTGATTCTATTGGTGTGACAGCACCATTATGCCTTGATATGATTGAAATTTGCTTATTTAATAGTTGTAAGGACTTCCACTCTTATTTAGGTATTTAAATTTGGAGACAACATAATACAGTATTGGGTCTGACCAAAGAAACAATGAATCACACAATGATCGTTAAAAATATTTATTTAGGAGATATAACCTTGAAGTGAGGGGTAAACCTATTGGGAATTCTTGTATATATTCCACCAGGAATTTGCGAGGATTTCTTGGGAATTCTTAGGAATTTCCGGAAATTCTCGGGAATTCTTTGTATGAGAAATTCTTGTGTACAGTTAAATATGGAAGTGTTAACCCCTCACCTTGAAGTGACTTCAATATGGAACTAGAACTACTCAATTATAAACTGTAAATAGTAGGATTAAGTTTGACCATAGCCAATCTGTAAGAAACACTGCAGATATTAAAATCATTATTTTATTCTTTTAAGCACCTAAAATAGTAAAAAAAATCATTAATCTAAAAACAAGTCATTCTTTTAATAAATTTTCATGACACAATTGCTAGACTTGATGAGACCCTAAAACGTATACTAAAACTGATCTTTTAATTTAGGAATATATTGATGATTGGTGGTTTGTACTTAGCATTATTTCATAAGTATTTTTAAAACTAAAATGAGAAACATTACATTGTTTATCTTCCAATATAGTTAAACTTGGTCATAAAAAGAGTACCAGGACTACAAAAATTTGCCCATATTTGTTAATTTAATACCTTGGAACTTTTAGAAATTGACAGAAATTGTAATAATATAAACTAGGAAAATGTTATATTATTACAATTGAAAAATCTAAAATTATCACCAATTACATTATTAGCTCCTTAAACAATTCATCGGTTTATAATAGTTGTAAAAATAAAAATTGGTATTTGGAATACACAAAATGTCATTTGAACATCTTTTGAGTATTTTTACTTTCTCTTACGTATATGAAATATACTATAGAGAAAGTCATGTTTTCGGTCCAAATTTTCGATGTCCAGTTTTTGGCGGAAATACACGTTTTC
>JAHWXV010903153.1:0-11330 GCA_024586415.1 Phrixothrix hirtus
ATATAATATGATAAAAGCTAATTAATAAATGTCTTATGCAAACCAAAAAATTTATTTAGCATCACTGTGGGTCACTTATATGTATGTACTTAAAAAAATGCAAACCTGTTTATAAAGGAAGCCTGTATAAAAAGGAAAAAATTCATGGTCGCTTGGCACTCCGGTTTAGACAGTTTTCACTGTATTTGATTTGGGAATGTATAATACTATGTGATGTTAACCGAAGAGTGATAGCTGATGATATATCTCATCGCCACTGTACATTCCAGTACTATATTAAATGTAATACAGGAAAAATGTAAGTTCGTTTAAAAACATTGTGTAATATAATGGCTGTAAACACTCAGACATGTTCAAAATAAAATGAAACCATCAGATGCTTATATTAAAGATATGAGGGAAACATATGAATCACCCTCATAAAATCCCAAATGCTGTCAAAGATCTAATCCGTGAGCACATTAACCTGTTACCTGCTTAAGAAAGCCATTACAGTTGCCAAAAAAATGAAAATATGAAGTACCTTTCTGCTGATCTTAACATACAGAGGTTGCATGAGTTATTTACAATGAAACATCCAAATCAAAAGGTCATAATACAACTCTATAGAGAAATATTTTATTCTGAGTTTAGTTTACAATTTGGAACATCACAAAGTGATACATGTGCCAAATGTGACACGTTTTGTGTATAGATAACTAATGCTGCCAATGAAAATGAATCTATAAAACTTAAAACAGAAAATGAATTACGTCATAGAAAAGCCGAAACAACTTACAAATCTTTAAGAGAGGATACAGAATGCGGTAGTAATATGCGTTGATTTACAACAAATTCTGTTCTGCGCAATACTTTCATATTCTAATTTATTTTATAGCAAACCCTTTTTCATTCAAGTTATGAAACAGACCGATTTTCGTGATATCTATGGGCTAAACAAGCAAAACCAGAAACTTAAATTCTTTAAAATTACAGAAGCAATGTGGCTTCATATTGCAAAAGATGATCTAACATCTGGTCATGTACAAAAATCACATAACAATCTTCAATCTGGACTGTTTATACTATTAAAACATGAAATACACTTAAGTGTATTCCTCAAGTAAGTTCATTACCTATCTTGTATCAGAATACAATCCCACTTAAAAAAGGTAAAATGGACAACCTTGTAGATATGGTCAGATACATAGATACTGAAATACAAGAGTTTTACGTTAATTTACCTTACAAAACTCAATAAGTAGGTATTCAAGTACTCCAAATAAATTTTTTAAAATACTGATTACTTTTTCTTACAATAAAACCTAGAAAAATCAACCAATACAAGCCAGTAGTATAACATTGTAAGTGTAAAATATACATTATTCCATCATTGAAGAAAAAAATTTAAAATAAAAATTTAAATAAACAAATCTGGTAACTGAATTACTTAAAATTCATTTTGTTATCGCCTTTGTGACCTACCTAAACAACAGATTATCTGAATTTATTTTTTAGTGTTGACAAACGTTTTCTTCATCCATTATAAAAGTCAGTTTTGGCAGTTACAACATTATTCTAGGGAGCTCTTCAACTGTTCATGTATGCAAATTTGGAGTATGTTAATATAATGTACATTATTTTTAATTAATTCTTTTATGTATGTAAAATGAAGCTTACTAGCAGCTGAGTACTTTTTGGAATACAAAATTTAACATAAGGTGAAAACTTCTTTATACTTTTTATTCAATGGTCCAGCATTGCATTGTAAGTTAAATCAACTGTATGATTTATAAGTTAATCATGTTATATATTTATTTCAGGAATAATAAATTTAGTAAACTAAGAAGGGGAGGCCGTCAAATGCAGGTTGTGGATTTTAATGAAACTTGGCCCAGGTGTTCTTTAGGGTAAATGCAGAAAACTAATTTCTATGTTTATTCTACTGGGTCCCCATTTAGGAGAAAAAGGAGGTAAAGTTCTACCCGACAAAGGTCTATCAGCTCACGTGCAGTAGAAACCGAACAGTGGCAGTGGCTGAGCTGGTCAAGGCTACTGTGTCCCAATGCTGTGGTCACAGATTCAATCCTTTATGCCTCCACTTTTTTTATTTATTAATTAAACAGACATTTATGTATAGTATGTTATATTTTAATAATTATACGAATTAATATCTTTTGCTTGTAAATAAATATATTTTATTTTATTTTTGTCTATGAAATTGTTGTTTTGATTTTGCGATGTGTTATTTTATTTTTATTAATTAATTAATAAACAAATATGATATTTTTCAATTCTTATGAGTGCTGTAATTGTCACTAACAATAGTTTTGTAGGAAATAAATTCAGAGCAATGAATAATAGTATATTTTTTGAAATTTTTTAATATACATATAAAAATAATTTTAATAAAAAATACAAATTGGAAAATTAAAAAAATTAGAAAATACATTTTATTAAAATCATTTTCTTCATAAAAGTGCAAGATTTTGGATAATATTCATTGTAAAGACACGTGAAGGAAGTGTTACTGAGAACCATGCACAGTTTATAAAAGTAACTTCTCTACAGTTAATTTTTTTCGCGTTAATATCAATGGGAAGCAAACTTCATTAACCTTTTTAAAAGATGGTTTATTGTAAGTTAATTTTGACACAAACCAAAAAATATTTGTATAACTATTAAAATTAATTAATAAATAAAAAAAACAAAGTAGCAGCGAAAAGGACTGAACCTGCTATTCAGTTTTTACTGTGTGAGCTAGTAGACCTTTGTCAGACCGAACTTTAACCCCCTTTTTCTCCTCAATGGTGGCTCAGTAGGATAAACACAAAAATTAGTTTTCTACATTTACCTTAAAGAAAATCTGGGCTAAGTTTCATTAAAATCCGTGACCCACATTTGGTAGCCTCCTCTTGTAAGTTCCACAAAAAGCGATATGATTGTACTGTTGTAATAAATGTGTGATAGTAACTGATTTTAATGTAGTGGTATCACCTCAGATTGCAAAAAAGACTTTTTGAGTAAATATTTATTTTCCATATGCGTTACTAAGATAGATCTCTGATTCTACTATTTTGGGATCATCAACTTTAGAATCAGTGATGCTATTAATTCGATTGTTTACCAACTTAGTATTGTATTAGTATGTTAATAAGTAAACCTTCAACACTTTCCCACTGTAGAAACTGACAAGTTAATACACCCCTGTAGGGGTAAGAAAATGAAACTACAAAACTTTGGATGTATCAATTTTAATTTTCCCTTTCTATCTATCTGCATATGTTAAAATTTTAACCAAATTATAAGCTACATTAAGCTAGATCCTGCAGATATGTCAAAAACCCTTATTTTCAATGTTCTGATGTCCATTTAGCTTGTGGTACAATATTCCATGTTTAAAAAATTAATATTTAAGATTTATAATAAACAAAAGCCAAGTATTAACACATTGTAAATCAATAAAGAATAAAATATACAGGTATACCTTGACTTAACAATTTACACCTATGATGATGGTGCTATGGAATATTTGATGGAAGTCAAAAAAGGTCTACATCATAAGTCAAGATAAGCCTATAATAAAATGTATAAACAAAATTAAACATACCTCCCTAAATTTTTCCATCGGGCAAAGAATGATTCGCCGTTCATTTCTGTAGGTTCAAAAAATTTATTTATTGTCAATGGTAACGTAATAGTAATTTTTTGTGGAACGCTATTATATACAAATGATATCAACATGCCTGGTGAATCTACAAAGTCATCATATAACAAACTCTTTTATAACTTTTTGATATTACTGCACCAGTATAATCATCTATGCATTCAGCATTAATAAGTTGTTGAATTTGAGCACCTGCTTCAAGAGAAGGTTCTACTGGCTTCATCTGAATGCTTAGTTTTGCACCTTGTTCATCAGACCATGACAGTGTAGGAACAAATGATTGTAAAGGAAAAGTAGTTTTATTTCCATAAAATAATCCTAAACGCCCTAAATTTTGTCTAAATTCACTTTTTACCCCTATTTGTATCAGATCATTTTCAAATAATACACCATTATTTTTACAAACAAATCTAAGGAAAAAGAAGTAAGAAGCATTGTTACTATTTATTGTTTAATTATATACTTTTTAGGATTGTAGAGATTTAGGGCCTGACCATTGTTAGTATTATTTGTGGTGGGTTTGGAACTGTAAACATCTCCTAATACATCCAATAAAACACCTGTATTACCTGATAGGGGTTGTGATGTAGGCGGGGTTGATAATCCTAGTAAGTCAGTAGACACTGCGTTGCTAAAAAATTAATTTATAAATGATTTTAATAAAATTCACAGGATGTTGTAGAAAAATAAAGTAAAAGATGTGATTTAGTGGTGACATTGTTTTTTATCCGAATTTTTCAGCAATCGGTCCATAGATAACTTCCAGGAATAGACGTTAAATTTTGAAATAAAAATCATATTAACGTTTTGTTTAGTATTCATATTTTCAGCTCTAATGAGAATTTTATAAATATAATTTTGATTTGTAGATCTGATTTTTGATTAAAAAGCTCTATGTAATAAACATGTAAATAAACAGGAGGTTTTCTAAGCCACTAGAATGATACAATGTAACTAGTAGCTATAGACAATATGTCTTAAATTAATTTATTACCCAGACATTGAAGTTTAAAGATAAATATTTAAAAGTCTAATATTAAATTAAACCTGGTTAAAATCTATTCGAGTAAACGCTAGCTGACGAATATTTCTGGAAACTACAAATATTTAAGGAGTAATACTCAATGCTGCTCAGTTAGCATCTATTACCAGCACCAGAAAATTGTCACTTCATTTCCAAGCATATGGTGAACATTGTATGAGCAACATTTTATACCAATTTCACATTACACCTGTATAAAATTTGTTACCACAAGATTATAACGAGCATAAAAATTTCTTCCAGAAATTAATTTGACAATGCACACTGAGATACCTGCTGGTTACCAATGAATCTTGCTTTATAAGAAATGGAATTATTAATTTTTGGAACACCCATACTTGGGATGAAGAAAATCCTTATATAACTACTACTACTCATTACCAATATATATTTTCATCAAATGTCTGGTGTGGCCTTCTTGGTGACCATTTCATCAGCCCCTTTTTGTACCAAGAAGGCTTTCAGGAATATTTTACGTGCATTTTTTTACAAAATGATTTTCCTGTGCTTCTAAAAGGTATTCCAATTGCCATTACAATAAGGAATTGGTTTATGCATGATGATGTCCTCACTTTTCTCATACTGTCACTGATCATTTATGGTATATGGTAACCAATGGGTTGGTTAAAGCAGACCTGTTCAATGGCCACTACAATCTCCCGATCTAATTCTATTAGATTATTTTGTGTGGGGCTGAATAAAGTCTATGGTTTATTCTATGTCTCACAGGAAAAGTTAAGGAATCAGATTATGGAAGCTGTAGCAACTATCAAGGGTCGTCCTGATGCTATAAGTCTTGCCAGAGAAGCATAGATTTGCCATGCTGAATTCTGTATACAACAAAAAAGAGGCAACTTTGAACACTTACTCTGACTGCTTTATTGTTAAATAAATACTCTTAACCTTAAATATCTTAGTAATAAATTAATTTGAGACATTTGTATATATGAACTTTCTTGTTTATTTTGTGCTGAAGAATATATCCTTAAAATTTATTGCTATAGCTACCAATCACAGCATAGCATTTTAATAATGTTTTAAAATTAATAATGTAATTCTTACATACTGAGCGAGTTTTTAATAAATAAATAATACTGTGTTAAGTAATACTTTTTGTTATGTATATCATAGAAACAGGGTTATCCGTAAAAAAAGATCTCCAGCATGCTGCAGTAGCTGGCATCACTGTTATGTAAAATCTAGCAATACTGCCATGTTTGCTGATTTCCCTACCATCAATCGATACTGTGCTCATACCGCTCGGACATGCAGTCTTGGCTTGGCAGTAATTTAGAATGGAGCCTGTACTCGTGTCATCCTTCCAAGTGTGAAATTCGGCCCATCATCAGATTTTTAAACGCAAAGGGCAGTGCACTCATTGAAATTCACTATCAATTGAGTGAAGTTTATGGTGAAAAGTGTATGTAATTAAAAACGTGTGCAAGTGGTGCAGAGAATTTAAAGAAGGCCACACAGAGATGCATGACAAGGAAAGAAGCAGGAGATCGTCGGTTTCCGATGAAATGACTGAGAAGGTGGAGCAGATAAAGTTAGAAAATTGGAAGTTAGCTATGCATGTGCTATTCAAGTTGGTTCCTGAAGTTTACAAGATTTTGACAGAAAATTTGCATTACTATAAGGTGTGAACAAAATGGATCCCATGAATGCTTATAGAAGGCAACAAACAGCAATACGTTGATGCTACTCACAAATTTCTGGTGACCAAGGGAGTATACCTAGAGTAATTCAGATGGGCCATCATCAGCCACCCCCATACAGCCTGGATCTCACACCAAATGAATATCACTTGCTTCCCGTGCTGAAAACTCATTCACCTGGCATGCACTTCAACAATGACAAAGAGTTGGAAGAAGAGGTCAAGTTGTTCCTAAATTACAAGGTGGCATAATGGTATGACAAAGGTATTAAAAATCTAATGCATCATTTGCAGAAGTGCCTGGTTCATCAAGACAATTATGTCAAAAAATAGCTTAAGGTTCGACCTTTTAATGCAATATTTGTTTTTGAAAATAAATGCTGTTTACCATGTGAAAAAAGTTTGGAGACCTTTTTTTATGAACAACCCTTGTATATAGCATTAGTCTATGAGGTTATAAAAATGCATATAGCATTCAATGCTAGCATGCAGCTCATAGCTCTACAGTGCTGTATTAGTAAATCATAATAAAATCCTGTTGTATCATAACCATCAGTGTTAAATAAGAAAGTATTAAATAACAATGTGATTTATTATTAACTCTAATGTTAAATGTGAAGGTTGTACATAACAATTTCTCTATTATATTAAAAGTTTTTTCAATACCTAATGACTACTTACTTGGAATTATTTACTTCATTATTATGATTAGTAGTAGAAATAGGACTTTTTCCTTCTTTGATTTCATTTTCAGGTACTCTTCCAGGTTTTTTCTTTTTAAGAACAGCTAATATAGAACTTTCCCTTTCAGGGAATGCTGGCATTTCTTCAAGCACGGTGGCTAGAACATCTGAACTTGCAATAATACTTAATTGTAGGTACTCGGAAGCCCTTTGCTGCAATTCTGCATCAGCAGACCTTAAGTTACTATGTTGCTTAAAAACATCTTGAATTTGGGAGCGTATTTCAGGAAACAAATTTATAAATTTAATATAGGTAGAAAGTAGTAGTGCCCTTGTCATTGGTGAACATAAATGGTATTTTGAGTGTAGTAACTGGAACTGAACATGTGGTGATGAACGTTGATCGCCAGCAATAAGATTACCAAATTCTCCCAAAATATAACCACCTACTTTTACCATATTTTCATGACAGGCTGGGGCTTGAAGAGCCTAAAATTCAGTAATTTTAAAAAGAAAGTATCAATTACAGAAGTTACCTCAAAAACAGTTTTGGCTGCATATCCTTGAACTTCATCACGGTTAATAACAATTTGAATTACACGATACCAAACTTCTTCAGAAACATAATCTCCTGCTATTCTAATTAAATTAAGAATAACGTCAACATACCACGTATAATCAGTGGCATATTTCTCAGCTAAAATTGCAACTTTCAAAACCATCTCTTCCCGAATAGAATAATCAGCTGTTTCTAGATAGTTCAACATTTCTTGTACTATTTCTTCAGCATTACTTTTATCACACATTGCATATAATAAATCTACAGCTTGTTGACGAACAGATACATCTTTTTCCATTTTCATCGATAAAATAACAACTTCTTGATGTTTCTTAACAGCTTCATGAGAAAATTCAGATGTAGCTAAGTGGCACATTGATTCAAGTGCTAGGTATCGAAGATTTGTTTCGCGATTACTTAAAAATTGTCCAAGCTGATTGCATGCCCTCACTAATAAATTTGCTTCACTAAAACAAACATATTAATAACCTAAAATAATTGAATGCATAGTTTTACCTATCATTATGAATTATAAGACTAATTGCTTCAAACAGTACTGCATTTTTTGCATTTGAATGCTGAACTTTCTTTGATTTTGGTGGTTCTTGAGCTTTATTCAATATTGTTTCTAAACATTCATTTAATCTACCCCTGACACCTGGATCTTCGGCTATATAAAATAATACATTTTAATTACCATCTCAAGAATTAGATGTAAAAGTTTTAGTTACACTCATAATAAATATTAAGATCTAAACTTAAAAGTTCATATAAATGCTCATATGAAGTTATTAATAATTTGGCATCTATCTGTGGATAAAAGTAACGCAAATTCAATAAGAATATCAAGATTCCTTGTAGTGTCTAGAAAAAGGCAACTAAAATTATGGATAGCAATGCTAAAAAGGTTAGCATTTTTGTAAAGTCAGCAGTGAAGTATATGAATCAAATTCAAATATTAGTGCATACTACTGATTAGACAATGGGTCATAGTGCCTCCTTGAACACTTTGCAAAGTAATTTTTTTTTCTGTGCACTTTTTCACTTTTATATACTTTAATATAACTATGTATTAGATAATAAAAGTTTAAAATAAGGATCCGTGATGCTGAGTAAAGCTATGGCTTAAAGAATCAAGGTGTTTTTCCTAGGACAATTAGCGATTGCAGCAGGGCCGGATTAACCCACTTCGGGGCCCTAGACATTTTCTTCTTACCAGGCGCCCTCTAGGTAGAAAAGAAGAAGTAATGTTTACATAAGTTAATATTATTCTTACCACTATAAACAGAATTATAAATTAACGGAAGAATTAGTTTCAATAAGAAGAAACATAAGAACACATTTTCTTTAGATTTTAGAATAACCATATAAAAAGCAATATATTTTTGTTTATTATGTACAGTTGTCCAACAGAAAAGTGAACTATCGTATTTACAAATCTTTTCAAAATACAGTTTGACCAGGCCCTTCTAAAAACTGGGCCCTAGACATTTGTCTATGTGATAATCCGGTGCTGGATTGCATATACATAGGTTCAAAGCTGCACTAAAACTGAAGAGCCTGTTCTGTCTCTAAACTAAAAGAACTCTCTAGAATAGGGATGGGACCTAGATATAATATAAGTGTTACATGATATAAGCATGACAGAGCACCTGGACCTGATCAAATATTGGCTGACAAGAAAATCAATTAAAAAAGACAGGATAAGAATTTTATTGGACCTATACAACTGCATCTACAATATTCAATTGTTCCTAGAAAGTAGTTACAATCTACATTTGTTGCATAGCCAACAAGGAATGCAGAGACCACCAAACAGTTAATCTGATATGCCATATGCTCAAGTGTTTCTTGAAGATAATACATCAATGAACCTTTAAAAAACTAAAACAAGATATCAGAGAAACACAATTTAGATTCAGAAGTGCTATAGGGACAAGAGAGGCTCTATTTGTGTTTAATGTATAATATAAAGATGTGTGGATAGTAATTAACCAGTATACATATACCTGTTTTTTAGATTATAACAAGATTTTTGATAAAATCTGTTACAATCACCTCATAAAATTGCTCAAAAGAAAAACTGAGATGTGAGACATCAAAATTATTGAGAACCTTTATTATAATCAAAAAGCAGTTATAAAAGGGAAAGAGCTGTCCGAAAAAATGTCATTTAATCTATTGTTAGAGAAGATTATTCAAAAAGTACTAGAAAATGGAAAATCAAAAAACAATATAAAGTATGCAAATGATACAGTTCTATTACCAGAAATTTTGAAAGATTTACAACCACTAACTAACCAGTTGGTGAAAATAAATGAAGGAAGTGGTATTATGCTAACTACCAAAAAGACAAGTAAACAACAGCAAGAGAAACTAATGATTATGGAACAGAGATAAACAAGTAAAAAGAATTTAAGTATTTAGGTACAATGGTCATTAACAATAATGACTGCATACACAGGTAAGAATTATGCTTAACAAGATACAAAATGTATTATGCTGTAATGACTTTGGCATATGGCTGAAGATGATTACAATCATAATAAGGTGCTACAAGTGATATTTTACAGGATGAGAGCCTGGACTTTAAAGAAAAACGTGTCACAGTCTAATTTGATTTATATGCAAATTGTATTTAATTCTATTTTTACTAAATAATTCTGCACAGATTAAAAAATTTACTTGTTGGTGTTATTTTATTTTTATGTATATTTAAGTATATTTTAATTGATTTGGATTTGCTTTTGAAAATTTAGTGGTTTTAATTCGATGTATAAATATTTAGTCATTACTTAACACCTTGTGTTGTCAGAATATTAGTCAACTTTGGGGTTGGGTTAAAATTTTTTTGTTAATTTTAAGACACGTCGAACACTAACTTAAGTAGATTTCATTCTGGTGCCTTAAACACTCAACATTTCAAACACAAAGTTAAAGGTCCCAGTAAGCTGCCACAGCTATTAAAATGTTTCAGCAAAATTAATATTCACTAACTCTTGTATTGTGCATTGATTCGGGGCCTTAGGTCCCTTTCAAACTATAAAATACATAAATACATTAAATAAGTGATAGCTTAGGATAAAATGCCGAAAAAGTCAACTTTGGAAGAGCAACTCCCTTAAAATGTAAATCATTGACTTTCAATTCCTTCCTGCATGACAAAATTTAGATTATTCTAATTTACATGAAATTTTAATTAACTTGTGCTTTCATTTATATATTAATAATAATTCGGTTTCCTACTCGTTAAAGCATAAAATGATGTTTTAGTTAAAACCGAGGGGGTAACCACTTCGACAATAGGTGTACATATTTGACAGCAATGTTAGAAAATGCACAAAAATTCTTCATCAATGCATAGGCAATGCCAGAAATACCCAGTAATGCGCTGACAATGGCAGAAATGCTCGGTAATGCGTTAGTATTATCAGCAATGTTCGGAATTGATGAGGAACGCAATGCAGCAATACAGCATTGTTAACTTGTTAACACTCGCAAAATTAATTCATTTAGAAGTAAAGCTGGTGGTATCAAGGTTATTATTTGTTTATGTGTGTAAAAATAGTAAGTACATACATATTGCTATGCTTATTTTGTTTTAACTTTTTGAATGCCCCTTGTCGAGCTTGCCCTATAAAAGTGCTATATTTATTTTTAAAACTTTTGCTTTTCCCGCGTTAATTGTCAAATAATTGTTAAGTTTTATTTAATTTGAATTTTTAATTTTTATGTGTGACAGA
>JAHWXV010903353.1:0-10341 GCA_024586415.1 Phrixothrix hirtus
CACCAGCAGCAAATATTTATTTATAATTCTATTTATGTATATTTATATTTATATCAGTAATGCACAGTACAAGATTCTAACAATAACTAACTTAAGAGAATTCAATTCGCTGGTTATATAGGTAAGATGTTCTAGAAACAATTGGAATAGGGACATTCCAGAATATTACTTAAAATAATGATGTAATGCTATGACTCATTGCTCGCCTAATTGTATTGACAGACACAAATTGCTGCAACGAGTCATTTGCCGATTACATCATCTATTTTATTACAAAGAAAACATTCTAAATGATTCTAGAATTTTACATTTACTGTTTCTAATTTCTGTTACAATACTTTACGCATGAGAAGGTCTTAAAAGTTTTTTAACTCACAAAACTTACTGAGTGCATACAGCTCGAAGTATACGAAATAATCCATGATTGCAGTTTCATGTATAGCCTAGAATAAGCATTGACCATGATCTTTTCACAAAACTATAAAAAGAACAGTTTAGGGGCATCTCTTTTCTTCTGTTGTAAATCAAAAGGACACCATTTACTTTGTTTTAGAGGACATTGTAGTATTGAAACAGGTTAAACTAAATTTACTGATGTTAGAGAGCCCTATGTTGGAAGATAGCATTTTAATTTAATACTGTCCTTTGCCACGAGGCTAGGTAAAATACATCAAAATCTCCCCTCATATATTGGAAGTATAGTTGAAAATTATAAAATTGGTTGTGTGTAGATTCACATTAGTAGACGCATACTTTTGTTCTGATTGCCTTGCTTTTTATATAAGTTATGAGCTAAAGATTGTAAATTCCATTTGTTCTATAGAAGATTTTGCATTTTTTATTATTGTATACCATATAATTCTAGAAATTATATTTAAACGAATTGAGCATTACTAACAATAAGTAGATATTCGCCTTGTGACACATTTATAACCTGGGAATATGCCGGAAATGATTTAATTATTACGGTATGTTGGCTATACAACCAAAACAAACTGCTGAAAATCCTTACCTGATGCTAACCCTGATTAATGCTTGTAATGAATCTTAAATCGTATGAGGACTTCGTTTGTACACTACTCATTCGCATTAGAGACAAAGTCGTCATTCTCTCTGCATACATTGACGTCGTAATAATAACATTGAAATAAAATTTACATATAGTGCATTAGTTGGTTCATTTCATAAGCATGCCTTGTGGTAAAGTATCAAGGTAACAAATATATATGCGCTGCATAATAAAATTAATATATGAAACTTATTCTAATTCTAACATGGGGATAAGATAAAATTTATGTTTAAAGAAATTATTAGCTTTAGCATAAACGAAAATTAAACAGAATAAGACAGTTATGACTGACACAGCTATGGCTAGCACAATTCAAGTGCGCTACCTTCTGGTTTCCATGATATGCGTTTTTTCAATTTCTCTTTCAATGCATATTATAATCAAAAGTACTGAAAAAGGGGATACTGTCTCCGAAGTAACTCTCATTTCACCTAAAGTGGTCGGCTGGTATGTGTAGACAAGCACTACAAAACTACAAGTATCAATTTGTTAGCGCTTGTGTGCAGTAGACGACTGATTTCGAGCGAATTACATACTAGTATTGAAATGAAGCGTGTTTGATCAACGTGCTATTACTAAGTACCTGCGATTAAAACAAATAACTCCAACTAAATTCACCAAGATTTAATGGATAAATTAGGGGAGTCTGTAGTATCATATGACATAGTTGAAAGAGGATGCCGTGAGTTTAAACATGGTAGGCAATTGTGTATAAATCAACATGCAGGTGTAGCGTCCACAACTGTCACCACCTAAGAAAATGTTTAAAAACGTTCATGATCTTGTGCTGTAAGATCGACAAGTGACCATAAGGCAAGTTGCTAAGGATACAGGTCTACCATATCATATGATATACAATGGAATTATGAAGAAGCTGGAAATGAAAGAATTGTCTGCAAGATGGGTAACATGAATGTTAATAGATACTCACAACAGGCACAAATAGGACTTTTAACATGGTATAGACAAGATAAGGAGAATTTTCTTTTCCGATTTTTTAAATACACGCAATAGCATTTTTCTTTAATTCTGAAGTCCGGGCAGATCTTGATTTGGGTATTGGTATCTGCAGTACATTTCAATTAGCATAAAGTTGACGTTTGAGGTTTAGACGGAGTGATTCCTAAGTAACTACAAAGGATTATTCATCGAAACTATAATATTAAAGGTTGATGGTGGAATATCCATGGCATTTTTGTTATATGGAAAGAAAATAAAGGTAAGGATAACAATTTATTTAGATTTATTCATGAAAAGGTAACGAATTTACTAGAGAGAGGGAATTAAACTATGAATTGTTTCTTTATGTTTTAAATCAGAAAAAATGTAACTACTTGGAAATATATTGTTTTTGTAAGTAATCTGATATCATTTGCTATGTGTGTGTGTCTATATAAATATATATATATATATATAGTTCAACCCTGATCGACAGTTTAATGTGAAAAATAAGAATTCTCTGGGTCTATTTGAATATTAAACTTTCAATTATTTAAACCTTAAACAATCAAGCATTGTCAAGTTATTTTTAGGATACATAATATTCACCCCAACATGAACCTTTTATCATGTAGAAACTTAAAATTTGACATTATACTCAAACTTGGTTCTCGGAATTCGTTTTTCTTAATTTTGGTCGTAAAAAACAACGTTTTTGCTGTTTAGAAAAATTAATGTAATTGGAAACACCGGAAACGGATATATTCAACACAATTTGAAATATTTGAAAATATCCATGAATTCCATATAGTGACAGTGCGCTCCTTGGTTTTCTAATCACTAGCATATGAGAATTGAATTGGCCTAAAGAAAATGATACCCATACATATACTTCTGGTAACACCTCAAAGTTGTTATTGATATAGTTAAAACAATTTTTCAATGATTCCAAAATTATGAAAAATGACGCAACTGCTGCCTGAAAAATTACACCTTACATATACCTTACACCTTACAATTACACATTATATCCCATCCCATTTGGAGCAAAAATAGTACAATCCTTTACTATTTTTAGAATAATTAAAAATTAGTCTTAACGTTTTCAATATATTCAATAGTTTTTCAGATATTAGCACTAGTATGTAGGGTTATCTCTTTGTTTACGGCACCCCAACCCTCACACACTGGTGATTGGGGTGTTAACCAAAGGTTCAAAGTTCCTATATTGAACCCCTTGGCAGGTTGAAAACCCTCAATTTTCTGTAATTTTCATGTTACTCGCGTTCCCTTGTGAGAATAATTCCTCTTTATCCATTTCTATTAATTTCGATAACCATATGGAAATTTTTAGTATTTTAAAGTTCGTCTAATTATTTTATAGCAGAACACGATTACAGTAGAATACAATTAATATTCTCTAATACGTAAACGTCTTTGGAAATGAATCGGAACACGAAGTTTAAGGACAGCTAGTAACCATAGCAAAATCATGGACATTATCATAGCTAATTTGCATTGGTCGTAGATCAATCGTATTTGCGTGCCTGATAGCTGTAATCATAGACTAATAGGGAATTTATCGACGCTATTGACTTCGAGACATCCCCTAAAATGACGTAAACTATTCTTACGCGTGGACAGAAGCTATACATCCCGTTACCCATTTGGTGATGATATTGAGGGTCTATTCTTTTGACTCGTCATGTGTATTGATGTCATACAGCGTAATAAGATTTACCTATAGTTACCACGCTCAAGGCCCAATATATGAATTAATGCTGTAGACATGTGAGCAATAATCAAATTTCAATGAGCTCACCCTGGCTATACAATTACTAGTAAATGATAGGGTGTAATTTATAATTCAGTGTCCGGCAACTGACTTGCTAACTTAATGAGATTAGCAGGGCTCATTTCCTTGAAAAACACCCGGTATATTGTCAGACTCTCATTAGGTAACACGAAAAATATGAAAAAATACCATAGGAATCAAGGACTTCATAAAATTTTAACCTTCATAATTTGCGAAAAGCAAATAAACATTGTCATCATATAATGCACTAACTTTTAAGGATGAACAATAGGATCTTGAAATGGTTACGTCATGCTTTATTACAATTTTATTGATAAGCGCTAGTTTCTGTAATGATTTGTATAATTGCTTGACATTATTAAAGTAATTGCCGTTGATCTAACGGACGTCCTGAGAAGGACATCTATGAAGTACTAAGTTTTCTACAAAATTCTTTATTAATCCGAAGCTTTAATTAAAATTTTAATTAATGCTAGTGGCTTATACTATATGGTTATTAAAGGTTATTAGTAAAATTTATTGCAATAGTTTCTACATCGATGCTATTCAACTTCAAATACAAATGAGATTACATACTTTTATTGATAATATTCGTAATATAAAGAAGTACTTTGAAAACATGATGGTTCCAAAACTAAAATTAGTTTTTATTATTTACATTCTTTTGATTTATAAATAAGTAAATCATGTTTGTTCGATTAACGTTTTCGTGTGTTCATATAAAGTTTTATTCATTTAAAATTGAGATAGAAAGACTTCTAAGTTGTATCTATCCATTACGAAATTGTACGTAATTTTCTGTGATAATAAATATAATAATTAAACGTTATCCTTAGGTTGTAATACTTACCTTTATATTCGACAAAATAAAGTAATCAACATTGAGGATATTTCTAACGATTAATGTTTAAGTCCATCATAATGTTGCTTAAAGCTATGAAAGCGAATTTAACGAGAACAAGGTTTTACTACTTATGGAATTGCTCTAGAATATTCCGCAATTAAATGGCCAAAATGAGTTTAAATCTTACCTAAAATTTGTTACTAATTATTACGTTTTAGGAAATAATTATTTAAGGTGAACATTTTAAAGCTAAATATTTTAGTTAATAGATTGATTTATTTAATATGGTTAGGATTTTCATATTTAATGTGTTTCTATCGTATACTACCACTATATTGTGAGAATTTTCAATTAATACATGTACATATTTATAAATGAACTTACAAATGATACAGTTTCTACTCAATTTAAGGTATACATAGATTTGTATATTAGAAGTTATCCATAAATATTAAGTATGAACAATTAGAAAACTAAATAGCATGACGCATTATTATTTGAATAATTAGCAAATGTAAATTGTGATATTAGTTTTCGATTAATATTGATGAATATTATAATTCAAATAAATTTATATCCCTTTTCCCTAAGATTGTAACTTTCTTGTTATGAGCAGCTTGACAAATTCCAATTCATCAAAATTGTTAGAAGTCGCATTAAGGGGAGAAAAGCGTATACTGTTTCCATGGAAACGAAAGAAGAAATGTAAATTCAGCTTCTTACATAAAATCTTGATAAAATTATAGTTCGATCAAGTGTATGTCCTTTTATTTGTCTGATTAATGAATTTAACTTGCACATTTTAGTAATCATCGAGTCATATCGAAGAAATGTCGTATTAACACTCCATCGTATGGATTCACAAAAAGTAGCTTAATTATGTAAGTACCCAACACAAGATCCAAAAGTAATATAGTAGATTTGTTTTGGAATGGTCATTGTATTTTTTCTTCCCTAGTTTAAACTGAAACAAAATAGTCCAAAGGGTATTTGCAGTCGTATACACTTTCATTATAAATTAAAAATATTACATGTAGTCTTCCTCAGTTAATTTGTTTACTGCCCATGTTCTAAATTTTTTATACCTGTATCTAGGTGTGAATACATAAGTGTTTATCTTCACTACAAATGTACATGCAATTTAGATGGTGACTTACTTGAAAGCTATTTAAAACAGGTTCTAATAAGGACCCGAATTGATATTGACTTATACACCTTGTGCAGCACGGGTTATTTAAGTAATTATTTATAATTTTGGCATACAGTTTCGTTATTTTTGGACTGTATTTAGCATTTATATAGAAACAGCTTAGTATATAAACTAGATTTCGAGATTTAAGTGACAGTTATGAACATCACAGGCAAACTAAAAGGCAAACGTGCTTTAATTAAATCAGATTTTCCTCTTCAGTAAAAGCGATGGTACCATTTGAATTTTTTTTTGCCGTTTACCAAGAATCAGAATTTTGATATATAGTACAAGTAGATAAGATTAGCGGGTAAGAGTCCAGCCTTGCAGCTCATTTTAAAGAGTAGTAATTGGCGGTACGAAGTGTGGATGTAAATTCACGGTTTTATTCACGGTTTCGCGGTTCAAATCGCGGTTTTGCTATATCACTTATTGCATAATGAATTCCACTTTTGATACGAATTTTGACTAAAATAATTAGTCCATTAATTAATTTAAATAATCAAACATTTATTTCATTTATATAGTTTAATTTTATTAAGGAATATTTTTGATAATTATATTTTTTATGATTCAAATTTATAGGCGAATGTTTATTTAAAATTCATTATTATATAATTAACCGGAAATTAATTTAAATAAGCAAACATTTATTTCATTTATATAGTTTAATTTTATTAAGGACTATTTTTGATAATTATATTTTTATGATTCACATTTATATGCGAATGTTTATTTAAAATACATTATTATGTAAGCAATCGGATAATTATTGTAAAAAAATGGAAGCTCTAATTAAACTGATTTAAAATTCATTAGTCGAAAATTAATTTAAAAAAATCGGCGCTCTAATTAAATGTATCGCAACCATTTTCAAATATGTAATTCATTAATTTTAGTAATATACGGCGGCAGATGACAGTTTGTAACACGCATAAACTTATGGCGTCACAGCTCGCGATTATAAAATGCGATGTAATGAATTTTCACATCATAGCAATAGCATTCATTATTTATATCTGCATTAGAATATTTCATAAATTTTATGTTCACATTAATTACCGTTGTTTAATCTACGTTTGTGGTTAGCACGTAATTCAGCTATTTCATTATTTATTCAGATATTAATTCAACGTAAGAATTATCTTCTAATGTATACAAAATAATTTATAAAAATCTCATCCAATGCAATAACTTTACATATTCTCAAAATGTACCTTTTCGGTGAAAGTATCGCTGCAAGCATTTATTTAACTACCTGCTCATACATAAATTATCATTATAAATAGAAATATTTCCTTAATAAGCCATTTAATTAGATAATCTATTCTCCGAATATATGCATTTGCAATAATTATATCGCGTAATTTTATCATTCCAAATTATTTCGCATTTTGCCTAAAGTTCCCAAAGCCTAGTTGACAGATCTTAATAGGCAACACTATACTCCCATCATGTATATATTATAATTGATTATACAATTTCAAAAAATGTAAATTTCTAAATAGTATCCATTATACCAACTAGCAATTAATGGTTTTATAAATGCCAAAAGAGCATTTATACAATAAACGTTATAAAACAATATTTCCCTCTAAGAACACTTCCAACGCCTTCCCACAGCAATTGTAAGCCTAAAATGGGCACAGCTTATAAAATGATTTAGTAATTAAAGAAGTTCTGTAAAAGTGTTCGAGACTATTATCGAATAGTTTTATATATATTTAGACGGGCTCCAAGAAATATTTTAAAAGTATTATACAACTGTTTCTTAAAATTTTTAAAATTATTTTATAGAAGTGTATCATAATATGATTAAGTTAATGTTATTATTTTGTTGCACGATGCTACAAAAATAAAACTAATAAGTTCTTTAGCTATAGTAATTCACATTTATTAAATAAGAAAACCAGATGCAACATCTAAGAAGCATATCAAACTGTAAATGAACTAAAATTCAGTATTCATCTTCACACAAATGTTTTGGACTGGCGTGGGTAATGGGTATCCCGCTTTTATTGCCAAGGAAAAATTACTGTGAATTATATGCTATGTATATATATATATAACAAAATTTTAATACGCCCGACGTTTAATGTGTATTTTGATAAATTTATATGCTTCAAATGTACAGCCAAAATTAATTTTTTGAATGTAATTTTTGATATTGCAATTTAATGCAATTTTAAGAAATTTTGTGGGTAGTTTTATTTTATCTCTTAGGTTAATGCAGATAAAATCGTTTAATTTTAGGATTATAAAAATTTTTTCCCAACATGGCTACTATTTTATACTACATATTGCTTTTTAATATAGCCGCATGATAATGAAACATTTTAGTTGCAATCAAAGGTATTATATAACAATCAAGCAGGTTTAGTGATTTCTATAAAACTCTATAATAGCTTTAATTTCTTTATGCAAATATTTTTACAGCGCTGTATTTTATAAGATGAATTCAGATATTCTGTTTATGTATTTCATTTTTCTCCTATATTGGCAATACCTATAGTTAATAATAAAGTTTGTTTAATGTAAAATTCATTGTTAACATTTTTGTGCTTACTCTTAAATTGTAACGTTTCAGTCCTTACTGAAAGGTATAAGAGGAGTAAAGAACTTGCGTTCTACCCGGTGGTAGCTCTTAGTCGTGAGGGGTGGTTCTTCGTGTAGTTTGTACCCCCGCTTCGACGATTCGGGTAGTCGAAGTAACCGTGAAATGGCTTTCTTGCGATGGACGTCGTTTATGCTAAATGACGTCGCTCGGACGTCGGTCTCGAAACGAAATTCTAGTTACTGTTCGATTAGATCGTCGGCGGAATTCAAAAGATTTGTTATGATGCTAATTTATTGACAAAATAAATAAGTAATTCTAGCAGTGTAATCAAATAAACCAACTCATATTCATTAACAATGAAATAACTCAAATATATCTGGAACTCAAAATTAGAATCATCCTAAGTTATAAGTTAAAAATACTAAGGTAGCAAACAAAGTAAATATGAATGCTCGCATATCTTAAAGGTATTGTGCTACTGGAATCATTAGGAATCATCGTTTAGAGCAGTGTTCAATTCCAATAAAAACTTTTTGGAAAATGATGTATAGAGAAACTTATAAATTCTTTAAAAATCAAAAGGCACATTTGGTTCAGTGGAAAGATAATTAGGTTGTATCCATTGTGTCAAATTTTGACAGAAATGAAGTTACTGGAACTATTCGTTGGGATAGAATTACACATTCCAAAAAAAATTTACCTCAACCAAAAATGATAGCCAATTATAATAAACATATGGGAAGGGTAGATAAGCTAGATGCATTAATGGCAGCCTACAGACCTAGAATCACGCAAACAAAGTGGTATTGGCCACTTGTTGTATAGTTATTGGATGTATCTGTTGCCAATAGTTGGATATTGATGAAAAAATTAAAATCTAACCATCCAAATTGCAATTCTCTGTTGTCATGTCGATTATTTATTAGATTAGCATTTCTCAAGACATATGGATTTAAACCACATCAAGATCAAATATTATGTCCCCTAGATAGTGTACGCTACAATAATAATAGTCATATAATTGTTTATAATGTAACTAACAGAAGATGTATGCAATGAAATAAAAAAAATAAATTCATTTGTGAAAAATGCAATATAGCCTTGCATCCGAAGTTTTCTTTCAAATTTTACCATAGTCGTTAACGATTTTTTTGTGATAAAGCACAAGTATATTGGTTATGTATTTTTGTCTTTGTAATAAATGCATTTATATTCTTATTCCTTACTATTATTACTATCATTGATAGATATTTTAATACGTAGTTACATCAAATTAATTTTGACCGCCATTGACAAATGTTAAAATATTTACATTGTAATTAAACATCAATTTGCTAAAACTATTATTGCTTCATCATATACTTATTATACAAATAATATACATTCGATAAAGCACACGTCTTTTAACGGATATTATATCTCCATCTCGAATGAATTGCTGAAAGATGCTTGGGAGAGCATATATTGAAGTAAATCCTTGAATAATAAAATCTTTAAATTTAAACATTTCACCCGTACTAAACCTGATTTAAAGTTACTCCATAGCACTTCATACAAAATTTTGAGTTTTATTCATAAATTTCATCCGCTTATTTCATTTATTTTTACTGATAGTCCTGAAGGGATTACATTATGAAATCATGTTAAAAATGTTGTTTTATTAACTCTTAATTAAAAAGGATAAGAAGATTTAAATATATTAATCTATCGAGATATCTGCAACTAATTTTGGCAGTTTAAAAACATTCAGTTTAAAACAATTTATGTAAAAACCCTAAAATGGTTTGAATAACTCAATGCGGAAAGACAGGTTAGAAAAGGCGTCATGCTCGATTCTTGGTCAAAAGCATAACCCAGAACGAGTGCAACATATGCCATGTAGAAATTAGGTTGTTCTTTCATTCCGGAAATCCCGTGGAAACCTAAA
>JAHWXV010903354.1:0-11939 GCA_024586415.1 Phrixothrix hirtus
ATATATATATATATATATATATATATATATATATATATATATATATTCCGAGCAGTGTATTTACAAAGAATGAATCATTCACGTAGAAAAAAAACAATGGTAAAAATTAATACCTACTCTTAAGCGAAGAGGCATATAAAGAACTTGTTATCAATCTCACGATGGATTTTTGATTTTATACGTCATGCTACTGTGAAGATTTAGATATATTTACCTTTACTTTTCAAAGTCGACATTCGACTCCTTTCGTTTAAATGATGCGCCTTTTTGTATCATTCCGTACTATTCTAGTATAGACTAAACATTCGGAAGATGGAAATATTTCGTTTGAATGTATTTAATATGGTTATTTTTTAACTCGGATACATAATTAATTTAAGAATTATATTGCGAAATTTAGTTCTGTTTCGTTTATTGAAAATTAACTAATTAAGAATACATCGAATATGACAACTTTACTTGCTTGCTTTGTTTAATTTTAAGTTCTAGATCTAGTTCAGCTCTTGGTACATCAACATGTACACTCCGTTTATATACCGTATGTTCTAACTGGAAATGCAACATAAGGTATTTCCATGCAGTGATGTTTAATTTCCATTTGTTCATGATAATTGCAATAAAATTAGGTTCAAAGAAAGTTGTTTATAATATTAATGATGAACATCTCCGCTGTTTCCAAAGAGAACATGCGGTGGGTGAGCTTACAGGTAATAAAGTCTGCAAGTAAATGGATCACCTATTACAAAATGCTGCAATAATTTGTTTGGACTGCCATCCGATTATTTAGGCTACCTAGATTAATGAAAACCACAAAACCGTTCATAGAAGTGCAGAGAAGGATTATGATTCGATTTATTGTAAATATAAGCATATGTACATAAAGACATTATTATTTGATGTAATGCATTAGTCTTTTACAATAGATGCCTTCATATTAGTGAAGTTTGTAAGCAACGAATATTTTTTATGGCAAGCTTTTATGTACCCGGATGCGCTATTGAAATAATAAACTTTACTGTACGCATATTTAGCTATTATATTGCACTATCTACATATTTTCGCGTAAATTGTAGATGTAATCTATCTCAAGTAAAAATAAATAAAATATTAACAAAATAGTTTCAACAAACTGATATTATTAGTTGATTAGTATTAACAATTTCGATAAAATATGGCGATGTTGGCATAAATACTTTGACGTTAGGATCTTTGGTCATTTTAGCGATATTGGAACTTATGTTTACATTAGCAAGGCATTGAACTTGTAATCGTGAACAATAGCAACCAAAACGTTACAAAAACATGACAAATGGCTTGTAAGAAGCTATTTCTTCAAGGTACCAGTAAGTATTTAAAGAGAGTTATTACTACTTAAATTTTTACTATAAAGTTGACATTTCTTAAGAGTAATTATGAATTGACTTTATTACGTTGCAAGTACTCCTAATGCTACTGGAACTTGACTGATAAAAATATAAATCAGGTAATGATCACGTTAAAGTAGTAGTATATGTAACAGTTCGGTAATATTTACTGTGGTAAAGTAAATATAACTCCAATGCCCATTATAATTACTTATAGTGCTACTTGGGTATGGTGTTTTTCTGGTTGAGGACATAAGAAAGTTATGGATACTAAACGTATCGCCACATTGTTACACTTATATGATTACTAGCAGGCCTACCACAATGATCTTAGTAGTGTCACAAGCGCGTATTTGTGATTGTCATTTAAGACGTACTGGTGAATTCCTGTGTCTGCTTCTATGATATTCTGCTGCCGAATTTGCTTTTTACGCTATTTTATTATTTTTTATACATCACGCTAAATAAAACTAAAGAAATACCATGCACCATTGTTTTGTCGCTTTAAATTTTATTCAGGATATTTGTTAGCATCTTTGAATCATACATATTATTTAAGCACCTGGTTTCAGTTTTCATTATAGATTTACATAACTGTAATTATGTATGGTCGCCCCAACTAATATGTTGAAGTTTCTAAGTTTTGTATTCCCTAATCAAGTAATTTCTGAATGTGTTAATATTAAGTAGGCTAATTTTAATTAACTTTGTTTCGTTTTATAATATCAAATTGTTCTATTGCCAATATTTTTTATGAACGTATTTATAGGTGAATTTAAATAGAATTTGGACAGGTTTGGACTAATTTCTGGTAGAGTTAAGTCTAACTAAAAAATTCACAGTAGGTAAATTAGGCTCCCATGTCAAGCCATTATTAATAAGTATATCTTACGTAATTAAGAATCTTCTGCTATTTTCGGTAGCTTCCTCTATTTATACGGAAATCTATTTATATTGTAACAAAAATCAGAAACAGTAAATGGAAAATTCTAGAATCATCTAAAATGTTATTTTTATAATTAAATAGGTGATATAATTGCGATGACTCAATGAGGTAACCGATACCTGTCAATTAGTTAGGTTAGCAGTGAGTCAGACTTACAAATTATTACATCATTATTACGAGTAATATTCTGGAATCTTCTATTTCTATTGTTCTAGGATTTATCTTTCCTATATAAGCAGCAGACTAAATTCTCTTAGCTTATTTTTTATTAGAATCTTGTAGTGATTATTACTGATGCACATATAAATATAAATATACATAAATAGAAATACAAATGTTTACTGTTAGTGGATTGTGAAATAAATATTTGATTAATTAAGTGTATATAAATAATGGTAATTTTTAGTTAATATAAATAGATATTGTAAAACTATGTAACTAGGTGCGTTACTTAGGTGTTAGGTGGGACGTTTGTCTTCAAAGTTGAATTCGCAGACTATAATTAATTAAAAGCTAGTGCTAATTGTTTTTTATATACCAGTAACAAGAAATACCGAAAAACAAAATATAGAGGCGTTGATGGAAATGTTGCAAAAGATGTAAGAAGAAATGAAATCCAATCAAACTAAACTACAAGAAAAAATGGATTCCAATCAAGAAGAAATGAAATCCATTCAAACTAAGCTGCAAGAGAAAATGGGCTATAACCAAGAAAAAATGGAATTCAATCAAACTAAATTACAAGAAAATCGCCTCCATAAATTCAAACCAAAATAAATTGCACGTGGACATTACAAATAAATTAAAGGAGGGAATGTTATCGATTAATGTAAATCAAACTAGAGTACAAGAGGAAATGGAATGAATTAATGCAAGTCAAAGTAAAATTCAAAAGGAAATGGAATTTAATCAAATTAACCTACAGGATCAAATTGAATCAAGCCAAAATGCATTAAAACAAGAAATTCCCAATAAATTAGCAAAATAAATACAAGATGTTACCAACGAGATGGCAACAAAGTATGAGGAAGTAACTAAGAAGTGTGACGAACTATATCAAAGTTGATTCTCCTTACCATAAGTAATGAAGTCAGCATGCCTAAGGAGGAGGCGTCACTAGTTCCCCATGAACAAACAACCGAAGCGAATATAACGCAAGTTGAACATTTTCCTGTTATTCAAAATGGCATGTTGAGTACTAGAAGACACGTTATAGCGCCCATGTATGATGTAAAAACATCGTGGGCCAATTATCATCAGCAATTCGTGGCAGCCGTAACATCAAATGGATGCAAGATTGAGAAAAAGGCAACTGCCTTAATAATGGCTCTACGTGGGGATGCTTTAGGGATTCTACAAACAATACCGGGCGATCTACAGAATAACTACGATTACCTTGTTTCACGATTTGAAATGCGATATGGAGATAAACATCTGCAACAAGTCTACTGTGCCCAGTTAAAAAATCGTGTACAGAATCTTGGAGAGAACCCATGGGAATTCGAAGCTGAAATTGCGCGGCTAGTAAGAAAGCTTTAATGAAATAATTGGCGTGCAAACATTTGTAGATGGTCTTAGGGATTCTGAAACACAAAAAGCACTTAGATTTGCACGTCTGCGTGACATTGCTAGTCCAATACCTCACTCACTAGAATTTGATGCGGCGAAACAGGCGTCGAAAGGCCATGTTAGTGTGCAAGCCATTGATAAAGATAAAGATAGTACTGGGACTTTAGAAGAAATAGTGTTAAGGTTACTTAAGATGCAAAAGCCAACAGGATGTAAACTTAATTCCAGGAAGCGCAGTAGACGGGAGTGCACACAGGAAAATTGTCAAAATTCTATGCGCAATTCTGCTGATAACATAAAACACCAAAAAGTCATCATCAAAGTGGCATCTTTAAAACATCAACTGGATAGACTTTACATTAATGGAACAATCGCAAGTAGGAATTGCCGAATGCTGCTGGACAGAGGAGCATCGAAGGCAATAGTAAATCCGAACATTGTTGGGAATGGAAGATTGCTGGCGTCACATCTGCGATTACGTACAGCTCTAGAAAAGCACGCAACCATTCATGGTGAAATTGTTACAGATATTAAGATCTGTTATAGGAAGTTAACGCATCGCGTGCTAGTAGCTGATATTGAGGGACCTGTAATATTGGATATGGGTATAATGTCGGAGTTTGGCTTTGCGTTAGACTTACAGAAACATGTAATACGAGTAGATGATGATGAGATGCACGTTAATAAAGGAGATGATCATGCAATAACAATAATCCTAGCCGAAGAAGTGGCACTACCATCAGACAGCGAAGCAATAGCTATGGGAAAACCAGATGGAGACTTGCGGGTAGGATGTATAGGAATTATAGAAACTAGCATAATAAATATTGGCATTGGTATAGTGGCCGGAAGGGTATTGATCGAGGCCACACAAACAACAAGTGTTCGCTTCATGTATGTCAATACCTTTTAAATGACTCTAAAAAAGGTCACCGAAATAGAATCATACACACCTATCTCATCTGCGGTACGTTGCACGAAAGCTAATCAGAAGGTTTTACCCGCAAAGAACTTATCTAAACTGCATACCACACCTAAATCTTTGGATAATGGGTTATACCCTGAGAAAAAGGCCAAAGCAAGTCAGTTGATTCAACGATACACCGATACATTTGCCACAGACGACAATCTGAAAGGAAGAGCAAATACTATGACACACAAAATAAATACCGGTGATATCCAACCAATACGTGTACAATCAAGGAGGCTCACTTTATCCAAACGGGGCGAAGCTGAACAGATAATCAAGGATATGGCCGCGAGAGGATAATAGAACCATCCAGCAGTCCTTGCCGTTTCTCCAGTTGTAATGGCTAAAAAGAAAGGTGGCAGCACCAAATTCTGTGTGGATTACCGTCGTTTAAACAATGTGCCCAAAAAGGACGGCTACCCTCTACCCAGAATTGACGACATTTTAGACACGCTTTCCGGCTCCAAATAATTTTCAACTCTAGACATGAAAAGCGGTTATTGGCAAGTCGGTATGGAAGCTGAACATCGGGAAAAGATAGCATGTTCTATTGGATCTGGTGTCTGGCAGTTCACTGTAATTCTTTTTGGCTTGTGCAATGCACCAGTAACGTTTGAAAGGCTAATGGAATTGATCCTGACACGGACGTCTCGGAAAACATGTCTAGTATACTTGGACGATGTCATTGTTATTGGAAAGCCCTTCGACGAACACCTGATAATTCTCGAAGAGGTGTTTCAAAGACTACGAAGTGCACATCTACAACTTGACGCGACAAAGTGCAAGTTGTTTCAAAACAAAGTGAAATACTTGTGTCATGTAGTCTGTAAAAATGGTGTGGCAGCTGATTCAGAGAAAACTGAGTCCGTACGAGTATGGCCACAACCGAAATATAATCATGAATTAAGAAGTTTCTTGGGGTTATGCACTTACTATCATCGATTTGTATGCGGATTTGTAGGCATCACAAAACGACTTACAAAACTTACTGAAGAAGACCAGCCATATTTATGGATTAGTAATTGCCATGAGCCATTTGAGACACTGAGACGATCGTTGATAGCGGCATCTATACTAGGTTATCGTAGAATAGAAGGAAGGTTTGTCCTAGATACGGATGCTAGCCATGTCGGCATCGATGCAGTACTATTGCAAATCCAAGACGGACAAGAACGAGTAATTGGATATTTTAGCAGAGTGTTGTCCAAACATGAAAGGAGCCATTGTGTTACGCGCAAAGAATTTCTAGTGATGATAAAGGCCGTTGAACAATTTTACAAATACTTTTATGGACGGAATTTTTTATTGAGAACTAATAACGCAGCGTTGGAATGGCTACTGTAGTTGAAAGAATCCAGAAGGACATATAGCGAGATGGATTGAACGGCCACAAGAGTATGATTTTGAAGTTGAGCGTCGTGCTGGAAAAATTCATAGAAGTGCTGACGCCTTATTAGGACGGCCTTTTACTGAAGATTGCAGGCATTGAACTCGGTTGGGGTCAAAAGTTGAAGAAACTCTTGTCAATCGTACTACTGTCAATAACGATAATTGGAAACCAGATACTGTCAAACAAGAGAAGGAAAACGACCCAGACCTGAAAGTGCTATTAAAATGGAAGAATGAAAGTCGGAAACCATGTAGGGAGGGCATGGCCTCATTTAGTCCCATTCTTAAAGTATATTGGTCCCAATAGGATTACTAGCAAGTCCAGGATGGCCTTTTTAAGAGAGATCTGGAACGTGATGATGGAAGTAAAATACGAACGAAGTTGGTGGTTCAGAAAAGCGGAGTATCGGATCTTCTACGACAGCTGCACGATGATCCATCACGAGGGCATATGGAAGTAAAGAAAACCCTGGAAAGGTTCCGTAAAAGGTTTTATTGGATGAACTGCAAGGATGATGTTAAGGAATGGTGTCGAAAATGTGTAATATGTGCATCTGGGAGCACTTCATTGTGGAGGCGAAACGCACCGATGCGGTAATATAATGTGAGTAGTCCATTTGGAATTACACTCAATCCAAGGAAGATATTTTGAGTCAGCCTTGTTCCAAAGTCTCTGCCAGCTGTTGAGGATACGCAAAATCAGAACAACTGCTCTTGACCCACAGTCAGATGGAATGGTTGAACGCATGAATCGAACAATGGGAAAATATTTGTCAAAAGTTGTCTCAAACAATCAACGAGATTGGGACCAGTAGTTGCATCCGTTCTTTATGTTATATCGATAAGCCGTACTCGAAACGTCAGGAGAGACCCCAGCTAGAGTGTTGTTTGGGCATGAAAAAAGAGTACTGTGTGATTTAGAGGTTGGTAGTAAGCTTGCAGAGGAGGAGGTCGCTGGAAATCCTTATGCAGGAAGCCTACGAAGGAAACTAAATTCTATTCATGAAAGAGTTCGTAATAGCATCTAGATTGCCAGAGTTGAATGAAATCCCAGTATGATGTAAGTTCCAAAACGGGAGAATTTAGACCCAATAATCTAGTCTGGTTGTACCAACCTCTGCGACGACGCGATCTATCTCCCAAATTGCAAAGGTCTTGGGAAGGTCCGTATGAAATGGTAAAAAGGATCAACGATGTAATCTACGTAATTTTGAAATTGCCCAGAGGAAAGCTTAAAGTGGTTCACATAAATCGATTAGCCCCATGCATTTGGAGGAACGCAGAACCGGGACAGCAGAGATGTGTTCAAAGGGCGAACCATTTTGAATTAGAAGAATTAGAAGTTGAAAACAGCGAACAATCATTTACTGACTTCATGATAACGTATTCGGGTCACCGCAAAGCTAGATTTGAGGTTACCACTGAAGAGCACAGAAATCTGTTTGATGTACCGGAGGGGGATCCATTGGCTCATTGTGTTGCTAAAGACGTCCGGATGTCCCGTGCCATTGAAGTTCAGTTTAAGAAGACGTATGATGGCATAGAAGAAATACTGCAACAATAGCCGGAAATTGGAGAGGCATGTCACCTACTACGCCCTCACCGCCAAGGTATGCAAAGTATTTAATACCTTCTGAAGAAAGTATTATCCAATCACAACCACCTGTGGAAGGCCGTATGGGATTTAAGAAACCATATTTGTACCGGTACCTATAGAAGGTTAGCTGTTCCTAAACCCGGTCACGATCTAGACCAGCTTAATTGCTGCATGGTACGTAACATGTTGGAAGTAGTGTATCGTGGCACTGGTGACAGGATCCTGGTGTGGAGTTGGTATCCAACTGGAACTGCAACAACGACGAAACCTGCGGATGGCTAACACAACAGTGCTAAGTCCAAGGTCACTGTAATGGGTGTTAACAGTCTAAAGGAGGGTACAGTGTAACAAAAATTATAAGCAGTTAATGGAAAATTCTAGAATCATCTAGAATTTTTTCTATATAATTAAATAGGTGATGTAATCGCTATGACTCATTGGGGTAAACCGATACCTGTCAATTAGTTAGGTCAGCAATGAGTCATAGTTTTATAAATTATTACATCACTATTATGAGTAATATTCTGCAATCTTCTATTTTTATTGTTTTAGAATTTATCTTTCCTATATAAGAAGCAGGTTAATTTCTCTTAGCTTAGTTTTTGTTAAAATCTTGTACTGTTAATTACTTATGCACATATAAATATAAATATACATAAATAGGAATAGAAATGTTTGCTGTTAGAGGATTGTGAAATAAATATTTGATTAATTAAGTGTATATAAATAATTGCAATTTTTAGTGAATATAAATAAACATTGTAAAACAATGTAATTAGTTGCATTACAATATTATACCATGGTATTTGTTTTATTAAATTTTCTATAAGAGTTGTAATAGATACTTTAGTAATCGCAAATAAATTCTTGGTTATTATTAATTCTTCAAATAGTTGTTAAATTCCTGTAATATTACATAACCCACAAGTTAGAAAACGTGTTAGTAGATATTCTAATTGTATAGATAATTAGTATTTAAAAGAAATAATATACACGCAAGAAGTAAGTTACTTAAGCGTTATATACAAATTGGCGTAAAGTACCGTCCCATCATATGACCCCTTTTAGAATGTCATTTTTCTAACAGGAGCTTTATTAACGACGCCATGGTGTCAATATAGTTACTAACGCAGTGAACAACTATCAGAAATACAAAATTTTTGAGCTTAATGGTAAATACATATATCTATGGCTATGTAGTAACGTTCCTCACTGACCGTACTATAAAGTAGCGTTTGACCAAGATTACCTAAATGTAAAAGCTTTGTATCAAATTAACTTAATATTTACTTGAAATTTTATAAAATAATAAAACTTACTTTTCAAGTTATTTTTACCTGGAAATGTAGCATATTTACGAAGAAATAACTGTAATGTCTCAAAATTACGTAAATCTTACAACGATCAAGTAAAGTTACCATTATATGAAACTGTGTAGTTAGTAAAATTGAATTTAATCCACAATCGCGTGCCAAATTAAATCTAAAAGAAAAATGTAGTAAAAAGGTGTAAACTACAAATCTATATCAATAAGTATCATAAATAATTGAATACTCTAAATACGAAATTCAGTATTTATTCAGTCGTTTCTTCTCCATTTATTAATTTAGAAAGGATTATATTACAATACCGGAATTCCGAATTTCAAATGGTTTGGTTGAAGAATAGATGGATAATAACAACGAACTTAAGAATATCGCCAATTACCCTCGCTAACTATATACTTCCTCTAATGCGAGAGTATAAGCGATGTGCTTAACTGTTTCTAAAACAAAAACTGAAGGACAAACAATTACTAATGGGCATTTTCTGCCCCATAGTAATAATTACAAAAACAAACTAGATCGTAGAAGTTCTTCATATTTACTTAAAATAATAGAAGGCATTACCGGATACGCATGTCTCAAAAGAAAAGAAAAAGTCAAAATGAGTAGACAATAAATTTATGTCATTAGCTGTCATAACTAAATGATTACTCTAAATGCAAATTTCAGTATTTCTGAGTTTCATATTAGTATTTCTACACGTTTCCCTGTGCAAGAACGGATTGATTGAAGAACAATGTAATATAACGAAGAAATGAAAATAAAATTAAACCTTAAATCCCTGTATCTTGGTAACCATACAGATTTCAACATTTTGCCAAATCACTTGCTGGCATTATTGTCCCAAATCTTGCTAGCATTATTTTTCCATGCACACTGACTCTTTAAAATATCCTGACGCATATTCCTAACATACTGTATAGAAGTGCTTTCCTTTAGATTAAAACCATAGCATCTTTGAAGTATAACGGAAGACAGAAAATAGTACATTTATTTATAAATAATTTACAATCATAGTAGAAAATGTTTAGCGATGGTAGGACTTCAATTTGAAGAACTATTAATCGGTTTTTACAAGTGTATACATTTTTATCTTGTTTAGATATTCATGAAATTAATAAAACCGCAGGTGTTTATAGGTGTGACTAACTCTAACATCTCCCTCTAAAATAACACTTCTATAAGTGATTTACTTCAAAAAAGAATGTTTTAGTGGAATTTTGGTTTGCCTAACTTCAATCTACAATTTTCAGTTTTGAACACCCTGTACAGCTATAATAATTTCTAATAGTGTCAAATTAGTCTATTTAGGTTTCAACTATCAATAACCTCGGTAGTCTACGTATTGTAGTCATGTAAGATAGTAATAAGTGGGTAAGTGACATGTGATGTCCGGTGCATTTAGGTAAAAAATATAAATTACCTTGAAGGTCTACGTATTGTAACTCTACAGGTTAGTGGGTGCCGAACCCAAATGGACATTTGAAAATGTCACAGTTGCAAAATTATTTATAGTTATATATGATTCCCGGGGACTCAAGCGTTTTTGTAAACAGATAATGTTTCCAATTAATGGTAAAAATACAAGTATGACTTTCAAGAAGAAGCTGTTTCACAAGCGAAATATGTGTGTGTAAACCTAGTAATGGGAAACTTTCTTCATGATGCTCCATTAAGCAGTGGTGAGATAATAATAGATGCTTTATTCGAAAACAGATCGAAAATTGACATGAAAACGCAATATAGCAAGCACACCTCGAGCTTCGATTGACAATTGTCATTCAAACAAAGGAACAAGCTAAAGTCTCCAGCTTAAGTAGACAACATTGTTCTTCCGGTAAAAGTGGCTACTAATTATAATTGTACGTGATTTGTCAGTTGACAATCAGTGGAAAAACAATCTAGTTTACTATAAAATGGCCAACTCCAGTGATAGGTATTGTTCTACCGGCAAAAGCGACCACCAGTTATTATTGTTCGTGATTAGACGATTGACAATCGTGTTGAATAATAAAACATAGCTTAAGAGTCTATTTCCCACACGAGTATATGTTTACACATGTGCTCAAATTCTGGTAGAAAGAAAATCATACACGATGGCAAGTGGATGGTGAAGCATAAGATTAGAAAGAACTAGATTAGATTGTGAAAAGTGTTGTTTGTTTGACAAATGTAAATCAATATTCGCTGCCAACTATCAAAGATTTAATCAAACGAAATATGTTTGCGCGTAGATGCTAAATTAAGAAAACTATCGAAAAACTATGGCTCATATTCACCTTTCCAACCTGCTGACGATGACCTCAATCTATTCGATATAATTTGTCGTAGATTAGTGCAATTATATGTCAAGGCCGCGGTGACACAACTAACTACCTCAAATCGCTGCATTTTAACGTGCGTTAGAGATGGATATCGTGTTGTTATGCATCATAAATACATACCGAAGTCGGATTTCAGGTACTTTATTACAGAACCACTAATGCGTTCTGGTTGTACTGAAATCAGCGATAACGCGTTGTAAAATCTTAATTTTTATCTGTGATTCATTTATTATTTATTAAATAAACACACACAAATTTGTTTTATAAATGTTTATTCAGGTCGAGGTCATTCGTGCGCTTAAGTTGGAGGCTGCTTGTTGACTGGTACCTTCACCCCAGGGTAGTTATTATTACAGCTCGGTTTGCCACCTCTACCTGCTACCTGGTTACTATTGTGTATACAAATTGAAAAGGTTAATTATTGACATACCGCCGGGCTTGAAATTACAAATTTC
>JAHWXV010903392.1:0-10232 GCA_024586415.1 Phrixothrix hirtus
AGATAAAAAAAATACGTGTCTTTTATTTTTTGATGTTTTACAACATATCAAAAAATCAATGACATCGGTGAGTTCGGGTTGGGGCCCTTTCCTTGTAAGTATGGATATGGTCGAGGTTGTGACAGTTATTGCTCAAAAACTTCACAGTCTTTAATGATGTAAAAAGCTTTGGCAAAGCAGAAAGCTTGATACATGGTTCTAACATGAATTCATTCAAATTAATCTTTTTCCCGATGCTCTCATTTAAGGATTGTGGGGCTCAGGTCTTGATGTTACTGTATTTATACAAATAAACTCATGAGACGTTTTTATGTCACGATTAAATTCTTGTCAAATACTCTGCACTGTTTACGACCAAGCTTTTCTTCGCATTTGGACGGCAAGAGCACTGGGTTGTTACATACATACCAAGTTTAGTCATAACCGTAGCCGGAAACAACAAATGTCACACCTAATGAATTATAAAATAAAAATATAAGAAAATATCCAATTGCTATTGCATTTCGCCGCGAGTCAGCCTGTGTATGCTGCACTCCGTTCTTCCTTTTTCATAAAATATCGTATTCTGTTGAATTTTAGTTATTTAATTTTCAGACATTCAATAACTACTTAGGTACTAAATAGAAAAGCGAGAAATAATAATAACCAAGTTGTAGGTTCCTAAAATGTTAGAAAAATGTGTTAACGAAATAAACAAAAGGCATTTCACTATACCTCTACAAGAATAAATTAATTTCTTAACCACTCTTGTAACATTTCAAATATTTAAATTAGGGTAGTCGTTACAGCATTTATCTTTAATCTATAATAATTGTAAAAATATCCCTAATCAGTCTTTCCAATTTTTTAAAATAGTGTATTTATATGTTAATTAATATTTATTTACATGTTTTGCTACTATAAAACGGTATTCATGTATTTGTCAAGGTATCTTTAGAACTAAAAACAAAGGTCAATGTATTTTGAATAAATTATATTGTCTAATTATTATGTAGATAATGCTTATTACTAATGGCAATTGTTTTAAAATTAAAATTAATTAAGTTTTATAATTTATTCAAAATACATTAACGAGCTGTCTTTAGTTCTGAAGATGCTTTCGCCATTACATAAATAATTGTGTTATGACGAAATATGTAAACTATTAACTAAAATTCAAATTTCCTATTTTAAAAAATTTGGAAACTAACTCTGAATATTTTTAAATTATTATTATCCAAATGAATATTGTTTCACTTGGAACTACAGAATATTGACTATGCGATTACCAATTATTATTTCTATCGGAAAATCCCTTAATAGCAAACTATTTCTGAATAATAGTAATTGCAATTGTCTACAAGCAGTATAAGCGTTCAGTAATTACAATCAAAATATATGCAAGGTATTCCAAAAACTGTGGATACTTTTTCAAAAACGATTTTTTAAAAATTTAATTGGTAATTGTCTCTAAATACAATCCTGGCTACTAAATAAACGGAATTATGAAGTCAGCTATAGTAAAGGTGTACTACTGTAATTTAATACCGCTTAGAATAACGCCAACATTTGTTTAACATATGTTTGTAGTAATTTGATCTAAAAAAAATTTGACCTTAGTTATTTTCTTTGAAATAACCAAACAATTTTAAGTGCTACCGGTTGTAAGGTATCCGCAGTTTTCGCGGTGCCAGTTAGTTTTGGGACACCCTATATACGGAAAGTTAACTGATATAAATTTGATGCATAATAGTAATTAATGCATTATATTTAAAAATTACATTTTAGCTTTATTGGATAAATACGCGAAAGCGATTTAAATATTAATATACAAAGCTACTATAATTAAAGGTTGTGAACTTCACAATTGTATCATCGAAACGTCGAGCATATTGAGAAAACAATATTCCAGCTAATTTTGTAAATCAACATAAATCCTTTTTTGTCAATTCCATACATAGACGCACAGTCCTCTTCAATTTAAACTTTCACAAAATAATGTTAATAAGAAATTATTCCTAGAATTGGGGAAGTGGGTTCGTTAACCAACATTAAAATAAAGATTCATCCGAAATTATAGTCGGTTCCAAATTGATAAAAATCTCCAAAAATAATATATTCCTTGGAGAGAACATTTCATGTTACAAAAATGGTTACTATTCAGACGTTTTCACCTTAAAATTATAAAATCTCACGCAACTGGTTTAAAACGGAAATTCCGAAATCGCCCCACGTTCGCGATTGACGCGTAATCCACTTTTGTTTGTCACCATAGAATTAATCGATCTAAACAGAAAATAGACTAAACAATTTCGGCTACGATATTTAAACATAACAGTTCAGTGTGTGGTAGGGGTATATCACTCATTATGTAAAAGTTGTGCTTTGATAATTTTGATGAATCAAAAATAAAATTGCAGCAGACCTCGTAAGTACCTATTTAAAGTATTGAAATCTCGTCTTATTGCAATTAATTCGTTTTTGTTTCTCATTTTAAATTTAACAAAACAAGAACGTAATAGGTTTAATAAAAACAATCGAGACAACATAATCAATACACAAACATCCTAAAATCTACACAGTTGGAAAACTCATATTAGGAAAATATGCTTTTTATGTTTGCATAATTTTGCAATTTCATGAAAGATATTTTAAGGCAAATTTCCCTGTACACATGTTTTATATAATATACGTTGTTGATAAGAATTAATTTTATAAATAATCACGAAATTATACACGTAATTTTAGTTTGACAACTATAAAAATTTTAAAAATATATGAAAGTAATAGTTTTTCCAGGAATTTTTATTAACTTTAAAATTAAAGAATGTTTAAAAACGCACTAGAAACATCTTACTTTTATAGAAACTGATCTTGAAACGATGTACTACAATTTGTAAATACAAACTACACAATTAATTATTGATTTTAATTTGTACGCAGTGATAATTACTAAACCACAAAAGTTTAATTTATCACTCCTAATTTTAATAAGGCAACTAAGTATTTAAAAATAAATTTCCCTTATTAAGTTAAATCTTTATTAGTGTTATTTAAAAACCAAGTTTCAAAATATGATTTTAATAACGATAAAGGGCGGTTTAACGAATCAAGATTTACGTGTACATTGCGGCGCGAACGCGGCGTATTTTCAGCCTCGTGCACATCTAGCCCACTAAAGTCATCATATTAAAAGTCAAAATAGAAATCAGTTAAATAAAAAACTCGACCATATTGCTGGTGGGTTATAAAAAAATTGTTTGTGTGAATTTGTAAAATTAATTTGTATTCTCAGAAATCGTGTATAAATTAAACATAAGTAAATATATTTTATTGAACATTTCTAAAGGCATTAGCGTGGGTCGATGGAATCAATTAAAAAGGCGTGTTAAAACAGCTGGTTATTGCCACTTGTGTTTAATACTTTAGGTGGGCAGAATAATTAAATACGGGTTAAAACACCCTCACGATTTAAATTAAATAATTGAAATTTTATGTCTACTTTTGAAAAAGTTTCGTAATTGAGGCGCAAATTATTTTCAGCTAAATGATCACTAAAAACTGTCAGGTTGTAATCTATAAAGCCAAAGATATAAAAAAAGTCAGATTCGGTCTGTCCACTCATATACAGGCTGTATAAAGCAACTGTGTACTTTATAACTCAACTAAGAAAACAGTTGATCGCCTTGGATTGCAACTGTTTAGAAAAATATTGAAAATGTCATTTTCAAAGTCTGTTCTTTGTTTGTAATTAGATCGAAAACTGCCGAACCATTTTTACATAGTTTTCTAAAAATTTTAATGTTTAACTGGCCGTTTCCAAAAAAACCACAATAACTTTGGTTTTGCTTATGGTCGACACATTGCATTTTTACATATTTGAAATCAGTATAGTGCGAGTAAAATGATATAATGCATTCCATACATTTTGCTGAACCCATAGACACGAATTGTTGCATCTTTTAATGAAAGAACGAAAATATTTTACTGGATATTCTATTTTTTCAGCAACTGCAGCTTTATGGTTTTAGCTCAATTGAACATTTTACAATATTTTAAGATATGGCATAAAAATATACTCATTTTAAATATGCAAAAATTCAATTTAGCGACTTTAAAAATAACCAAATTTCTTAGAAACGTCAAAAAATTTGCTTCGACATTGTGCATTAAAGCCTTTAAAAAATTACGTGAGAATTGAGGGAGGTTTTGATACCGTTATATCAAATAAAGTGAGTTACGAAGCGTTTTGCTCATATGATTTCGACTTTCGTAACGTGGCAACTGGCAAGATTTCCTGACGTCAACGCAAACACATGGTTCGAGCAGGATGGAGCTACAGCTCATATTGCTATAATATCTGTCATGCTGTACATACGCTCTTCGTACAGCATGTTATATCTAGAAGAAATCACCAGATCTCAGCTCTTGTGATTTCTTTTTATGAAATATTTAAATAATAAAGTTTTTAGAAGTCTTCCTTAAAATATTGAAGACCTAAAAATGAGAATCGAAAAGGATAAACAGAAATCCAGATTTGAAGAGTGCTTCCTGCGTAACGGTAGTCACCTAGATGATACCATATTTCACAAATTAAATGGTCACTTTTATTCTTCAACTTGCTATAATGTTTTTTGGACAAAGGGCTCGACGATACAGCATCTTTCACTTAACAGTAAATGATAACTTTTGTTAATTTTCAAGAAATCGAAAAGGGCTAAACGCCGTTTGTACCCGGATGTACCACTTTAGTTTTTGTTTGTACCTCAAAGGGTCCGGAAGTACAGCTCTTTTCAATTTTAACATACCTCTTTATAGGGAAGCTGGCTATTTTTTAAGATATCGGATCGGGCCAAGTAGCATAAGTACCTCTTTAGTTTTCATTTGTACCTCAAAGGGTTCGGAAGTACAGCTTTTTTCAGTTTTGACATACCCCTTTTATGGACCATGGCTATTTTTTAAGATATCGGATCAAGGAAAACAGCATTCGAAAAAGACTCGTTTGTACACGTTTGTACCTCTTTAGTTTTCGTTTGTACCTCAAAGGGTCCGAAAGTACACCTTTTTTCAGTTTCGTCATACCCCCTTATACGGAACTTAGACTATTTTTTAAGATATCGGATCGGGCAAAATGGCATTCGAAATAGAATCGTTTGTACCCGCATGTACCTCTTTAATTTTTGTTTGTACCTCAAAGGATCCGGAATTGCAGCTCTTATTAGTTTTGACATATCCCCTTATGACGAACTTGGCTATTTTTTAAAATATCGGATCGGGAAAAACGGTATTCGGAAGAGAATCATTTGTACCTCAAACCAATTATTTTTAAGATTTCATGAAAATTAGTATAGAAATATTCCTTTTCTGCACAAGTGTTCTGGTTGGTGCTGTTACGGAAGTTTTGTTGGTATTAAGATCGTTAAATATCTTCCAACATCCTGTTATTGGACGACAATACGAAATGTAATCTCCAACCACATTTCTCTCACCGTTGCATCTTTTATTTATAACCCCCAATTTTTGATTGAGGGCATCTTGTAAACCGCGCATATCGTGTTTATATATTGGTGCAGTATTTATATCAATGTTTACGGTATTTTCTTGGTGCATCCACTCACAAGATGTGCATTGCTGTAACATTTCACAACACATTATGTTTTGCATTAAATGTTTGGCAATTGACCACCCTTTGTATATTTTTTCCGATGTACCAGATGTCAAAACTGAAAAGAGCTGTACTTCCGGACCCTTTGAGGTACAAACGAAAACTAAAGAGGTACATACGGGTACAAACGAGTCTCTTTCGAATGCCACTTGGCCCGATCCGATATCTTAAAAAATAGCCAGGTTCCTTATAAGGGGGTATGTCAAAACTGAAAAGAGCTGTACTTCCGGACCCTTTGAGGTACAAGGGAAAACTAAAGGGGTACAAACTAAAACCAAAGGCGTACAAACGATTCTCTTTCGAATGCCGTATTTGAAATTATTTTATCTCAAAGTTGGGCGCTGCTCATTTTTTGACCCCCTGGAATATTTAAACTTTTGAGGTACAAACGAAAATTAAAGAGGTACAAACGGGTATAAATGAAGTACAAACGAGTTCTGTTAAAAAATTTAAATTTTTTTAAAGTTTTTGACAGCTGTGATGCCATGGGAAGTTGGCACATAATATTTTCAAACTGCTATTTTCTTATCAAATTAGGAGGAACTTTTATTGCAACCAATGAGGAAGTGTAGAACTATTGTAGGGGAAAATACAGCTTGCATAAAAAATTGAGGTCCAAAAAGATAAGGTACCAAATGCTTATAATAATTGACACTAACTTCTTTCAAGTGTAATGGCTGCGGTTGTGATCGTCAAAAAGCTTTCGATGAGGTGATGGTAGAACAAAAATGTTCGCAATTAACATTGTTGATTAGACTTTATGAAAAAACGTATCTAAGCGTATATAGTTGTGTATGCTTTTTAATGCAGATATCCAACATGGCGAATTTAGAACAATTGTTGGAATCGTTTCCGTCACGGTAACTCAAAGACGAGTTAAAGGATTGCTCTTAAATTTGAAACGTACAAATTAGGGACAGTTATCTTAAGCAAATAAGCTTTTGCTGATGATCGGTAAATGGAATTAGATGGGGTGGGGATTGCAACGAAAGATTTTCAAGATTACGTATGTTTTCGACCAGACTACGAAAGAACAGTTAATGACGTATGTGAAGTTGGCACATCAACTTTCCCTACCACTTTATACTTAAGTTTCTGCCGGCCTAACTTTTTAGAAAATCACAATTCATACAAATAGCTGCACCAGCATAAATTAAAATTTTACGGCACAAACTAACACCAATTTTCAAATATTAAGTAGTATCGCAGTTTCTTTAGTATGATTTTACAAAAAAACCATTAGCACAAATTAGTCCTAATTTTTTGGTACTGGTGGTTTGAAAATTTGTTGTGCATCACATGCGTTATATACAGTGGAATATTTTTTTGCACCAATTTTTCAATATGGTAGATATTTAAAGTTCATAAACGAGTCGTAGGGAGAACATGTGCAATTTTCTTGATTTCTAAGCAACGTGGCGTTTATTTTGATGAAGGTGAAAATATTTTAAGGTATTTTTGTATAATATATGAAATCCTGACTTCTAGCTCGTCGGTTGATTAATCGTCACATTTTTTCCTTCGAAGAAAAGGTTCCTTCCCTTAAGGATAAAATGAGAATAGATTAACAGATTTTATTTATTTAAAAAATCATTCATTTAACAAATGTAAATGTTGACAAAGACTACCATCACCTCTTATTTTGAATTTCGTTTTCCTTTCCTCATGTTGCTAAACTTTATTACGGTTGCTTCCTTTTTCTACAGGGTGTCCCAAAATAAGTAACACCACGCAAACAGGATAAGTTATGACTTGTAGAGCACAATTTTCTTATAATTTTTTTTCATAAACGACAAATTTTGAAAATTTAAATGATAAATTTGCTCCAAATTAATTGCTGTTTACTGACAAAAAGGAGTTATGATTGGAATTATAGCATACACGTACTACTGTAATTTGATAATCATATAAAAACACTTTGGGTTTGCATAGGACGTGCTTGTAGTAAAGTGACCTATAAAAATTCCTTGGCCTTGTTTACTTTCTTTGAAATAACAAGCTGTGACAATTTAAGATTTAAATTTTATAGTTTTTAATTGCTTGCCACCAACTTTATTTGTTAAAAATACAAAATTCTAAATTGTTTATCTTAAATGTCAGACATGATATTAATAAAATTAAGCTTGTTTTAAAATTTGAAACTTGTTCAATGGCGATAGTGTAAAACAAAATAACCGATTTTTTTACGCCAACCAGCAATAATATTATACCCTAAAAATTACTATTGTAAACCAAAAAAAAACAACTGGACAATACATTGTTTATTTATTTTGCTTTGCAAAAATGATTTTTTAACTTTTCCCTGACGTTAGATTCGTTTACCGAAGATTGAGTAATATTGTTCTAAAAAATATCAGGTAAAGTAATATAACATTATTTTCTGGAATAAATATTTTTAGAAATATATGTTCGTAATTCAAGATACACTGATGAGTAACACACATCAAGGACGGTGATATTACTATCCGGCACGGCGCGCACGCCATACGCAAATTTTGTTCTACAGATCATAAGGTGCCCATAGTTTGCGGGGTGTTACATATTTCTGATACCCTGTATTTTATAGCGTTATAGAAAAACTTATTACCTGCAACATGAGGAAAAAGTTGACGTTCGCATTCGATATGTACAGTGATAATATGTTTTTCACCAGTAATAAATTGAATGTGCATTAGGTGGTAATTTTCAAATTTGAAAGATGAACATTAAACAATGGTTTATTCAGCAGAAACATATTTGTTAAACAGCGAAATTATGTCCGATTGCGGAAGTTTTTCGATGCGAGGTCCACTCGCTTCAACTGTTAATTTTTTTAGCGTTAAGTTGGCATTAGATGAAATTGAAAATTTTCAGTGATTAATAATTTTTTTAATTTATTCAATTTTATGAACATTTTTGCTAAAAAATTAATTATTCTTATTAAAATTAATATTAATGATGCTTCTTTATATAAGACTTTTATTTGAAGTCGCCGTTTTCCTGCTATTTTTAATTTTTGATTAGGCAATTCAGAGGTAGAGGAATTTAGATAATGTATTATTTATTTATTTATTTCAATTATCTTAAATGTTAAATAAATAAATAATAATTGATTATCTAAATTCCTCGTTTTCTCAATTGCATAATCACAAATTAAAAATAGCAGCACGGCGGTAGGTTAAAATAAGAAGTTATATAGATAGAAACATTTTTAATTTCAGTTTTACCAAGAATGATTATTTTGTTTTGGCAAAAATATCCATAAAATTGAATAAATTAAAAAATTGTTAGTCGCTGAAAATGTTCAGTTTTATTTAATAAAAAGTTGGTAATAGCGGCCCTAGCCTTGAGCATAGCGGATAGGTTATACTAAAAAAAAATTGTACAAGAAGCTTCTAATTTTGTTTTACCAAAAATGCTCAAAAAATTCAATTTCTGATTTTCTTTAAATTTTTATTTGTTTTTGAAAAATTCAAATATGAACAATGTTTATTTAATAATTTTTTTTATACAAATGACCGGCTAAATTAACGATTTTATACTGTACATAAGTGGTCCCCATCTTGGTTTGGTCCCCTTTCGAAATCGACATCCTTTTATCCGCACAAAAAGCTTATAAAGCTTGTAAATCGTTTTTATAATAGCCCCCTTGTACCAAAAATAAGCAGTTTCCCCCTGTACGAGGGCAGCGCTAAAATTTCTCGACCTGACTGAAAGAAACGGTTAGATTCGTAATTAAATTTTATTTTTCAGTATGACATCAATGCACTTATTACATCGTTTCAGTAACAATTCAATACCCCTAAAACATTCTCCTTCGGTTTGTCTTCAAAATGTGCCCAAACAGCAGCCTCATCTCTTTACCATCACCAAAATGGCGTCCTTGAATGTCCCGTTTCAAATGTCCAATAATTAGTGGGGCCCATATCAGGACTGTACGGATGGAAGTCAATTTGTTCAAAGCCGTAACTGCATTGTCGTGGAGCAAAGACACACCTCGGGTCAGTTTTCCACGTCTTTTCTCCCGAATATTTTATCGTAAATTTATAGGAGTACTGCATAATATGCTCAGTTAGCTGTGGTGTTGCGTACTTTAAAGTCTATAAGAAGAATGCCCTTACAATCCTAAAATATAGCCATCGCCTTTTTTGTTGACCGACATCCTAAATTTTCTTGGCAGTGTTTTTCTTTTTCGCCTTCATTCGATTGGCTCAATTTTGAACACATGATCATCATACAGAACCATGGTTTCATCTGCGTGGCAATTGTTTTCAACACATCCACGGGGTTTTCTCCACATAGCTGTAAAAAGGATCGAGGACATTCAACACGACGTTGGCGCTGAACTGCTGAAAGATATTTGTGGACCCATCTTACACTAATCTTATTCATTTCTAAATGATCGTACAAGATTCGGCGAACGGTTGCATCTGAAAGTCTTGACACTTTTTGTGCTATTTCTTTCATCTTGAAGCATCGATCGTCTAATAGGAGACCTTCACCAAGAGAAATTGTAACGGTTTCTTTTTAATTATGAACTATTTAGGACTTATTTGCTATTTCAATAATTAATTAACAGTATTTATCGAAATATTATTAAAGGGAATTT
>JAHWXV010903399.1:0-13397 GCA_024586415.1 Phrixothrix hirtus
TAAAGGAAAACTTTTTGTTGATGTGAATGAAGTGAAAGACAATTCGTTGATGACCTTAAAGAGTATTCCAGTTGAGGCGTTCCACAAATGTTTCCGGCAGTGGGAATGTCGTTGCAGTAAGCATATCAAATGAAATGGACGCTACTTTGAAGCAGACTAATAATTTGTAAATAAAATGTAATAAAAGAATTGTGTGTAAAACCCCTTCGTATGTGTGAAGACGGATTCCTTTGCTCCGTTCCTTCTACTCGAAATGGGTTCCTTTCGCATATTAATATGAGTTAATATATCTAGACTAACAACGTAAAGTTGCAGGGCTGACTTGTTACACTCTGCCTAGAACAAATACTTAAATAGTACAAGTCGCCTATCAATACCGAAATGGATTGCAATGAGCAGTGTTGTAACCATCAATTACAATTTAATTACTTCACACCAACTTGCCTAAGATACATATAAAGCAACATTAAAATATTTCAAAAAAATTAAATCTCAGACATTAGTAATGCGCATAAAAATTTAAATAATTATTTTAGGATGCCGATGTTAGATAAACTTTAAAAGCATAACAATATCGGCATTTAAAAGAAAGATAGACAAAAAACGTCACTTTGTCAATAAAACGATGAATTTTAGTTGAATAAAAGTTTTGGAAAATTTGCCAATATGATTAACATAATATTAAAATATGCAAGTAATATTTAAATACTTGATACTTTCAGACTATTTCTAACTTAAATATCCGTGAGAAAGTCGTATAAACGAACTCAAAATTTAAAATAATTGGGTAAATTCAAAAGATCAAGGAGAACGATTGGTCCCCCGAAATAGGTGAAGTAGTTAAGAACCCTATACACCAGAAGAATAACGCCTTTCTGTGTTCTACTTCATGCTGTGAAAATAATTCCTGGATGTGTCTCAGCAGACGCGAAGAATAAACATTGTTCACCGTTCCAGCAGTGAAGTGCTTAATTAGAAAGCCCGATACAAATTCTGTCGTATACAAACCCGTGCAGGCCAAGTCTGGCCGCAATCAAGGTTTTTCGATTTGATTATATCAAAGACTAATCCAGCTTAAACGAGCGAACAAAGACAAAGTTCAACCACGACGAAGAATAGTCTTGGGAGAAGAGCTATAATTCGTTACCTGTAGGTACAACAAAGGTCAGTTAAGAAACCAATTATGTTTAAAGATACAGTAAGAATGAGAAGTACATGCGCACTGCAGGGTTTAAATTTGTTTATACAGATCTGTCAACACTGAAAGTTTATCGATTATTAATACTTCCGTTTTGAAATGCAATGTTGAATTACAATAATTTTTAATAGAGATATCACACGCGCCACTTCAAATACAGCTGTTATGAGACGGATGCGCCTTCTAATACTTTTGTATGGTTGTTGCGATTCAAGCGAATCTCATTTTCAATTGAGCATGAACTTCTCGTTCTTGACTATACATACCGATCATTAACAATTACATTCGTGCGTGATTACTTCGCTTTAAATTAAAAAATCTTTATTTTAGTTTCATTCACTTATTCAAATATTTTAATTTTAATTTACGATACGTTCAACGATTATTATTGATGATTGTAATTTTAAAACTGACGTAGCAATATTTAAAAATGCATTTATAAAATTTCATAAATTATTGAATACTTGTTTAATTTAAAGGGATATATTTTAATCTAAGAAAATTTATAACTTGCATTGCATTAATATTATAATTATCGTTCATTTCAATAATTTATAAGTGTTAATGATATTTACGTCGTTACTTTGAATTTAATCATCTATTTCATTTTTCATTTTATATTTTACAGATTCATAATTATTTTATTACATTTCTCTGTGCATTTTATATTTTTAATAATTGTTATTCAATCGTTGAATATAATTCTTTTGTATTTATCCATTACAAAAAGTAACCTTTTAACAAAAAAAAAGGGAGTAATCAGATTATTTGTGGGCCGAGAACCATAAGAAAGGACCGTAAGTTTTAAAAATTAGATGTGCGTTTGCCTTCAAAATTAAAATAAAAGCAAATAAATCGTGTCCGTTCAGCGAAATAAAATTATTTTTATTATCAATTAGGTGACAGTGATGACAATGGCAATAACAGATATTGAATATTTACAATTAAAACAAATATCCCAAACTCAAATTCACCAAGATTTGGTGAATACGTTAGAGAAATTGGCAAAGCCATGTGATGCAGTGAAAAGGTGGTATCGTGAATTTAAATGTGGTTCACAATTCTATGAAAATCAACCGTTAAAACCGAAAAACAATGTCAATAAGGTTTATAATCTCGTGATGCAAGATAAGCGACTGATTATTAGACAAATACTAGAAGACACCGTAGGCTTATCGTGTCATACAGTGTATAATTGATAATGAATTAAACGTGAACAAAAAATGCTTACTGATGCAAACAAGTAGATTCGAGTTGACATTTGCAATTCTCCTTTAGTTACATTCTGCATAAAAATAATTTTCTTGCAAGGCTGGTAACTATGGTTCAGAGACTAAAATTCAAAGAAATGGACAGAACAAGGCTTACTACCATCAAAGAAATCCAAAACACAACTATTGGCAGGAAAGGTCGAGTTATCTAGTGTTTTAGGCGTTATTTTACTTGAATTTTACAAAAGGAACCATAATTACAGGTGAATATTACGTTAACTTGATTTCCAAATTGTGCGACTTAATTAACGAAAAATGTTGTGGAAAGTTGCGCAAATATGTCCTCTTATATGAAGATAACGTATCTGCTGCTGCTAGAGTTGCTATTGCTGAAGCCATGTTCGAACTAGTAGAACACTTGTCTTGTTCTCCAGACTAGCTCCCAGTTTTTTTTCTAAAATTTAAAGCCACTTGTGTAAAAAAGATTTTCTTCAGACAATGACAATGTGCTGCAAATTAATGGTTTGCAGAGGTAGGACAATGCTTCTCCCAAGAAGCCTTAGAAATGTTGCATCATCGCTGAGAAATATGTATTAATCTTAATGGGAACCATGTCAAAAAGTCAAGGTCAACTACGAGTTCTTCCAATATTATTATTCTATATCCTACATCCTATATCCTATACCGGTCTGTAAGTTTGGGATTTCCTAAATCACATCTTCACGACAACAGAACATTTTCATTTAATTTAATTTTAAAACGGAAGGAATAAACTCTTATAAGAATTAGAAAACTGCGAGGAAAAATTCATAAATACGTGCAAAAGCAATGAGATGGTGCCGCTGTAAATTTAATTTTTTTGTTATTCGAAAACAGCAACCTTTGATAAGTCAATCCGTATTTGTTTAACAACCATGGTAGTCAAAGCTATTTTTCATGTTTATGCAAAATGGAAAAAGCTGAAATACGTGCATATGTAATTTTCTTGAACTGTAGTGATACGTTTCCAACACCCTAATTCTGTGTTTGGTACTCATTGATGTCCACAGTCTTCCAGAACGCGTGCTATACACATTCAGAATAGTCCATCTGCTTCAAATTAATTTCTAATTTTAAGTGATAGTAAGTCGCATCGATGGATTTATTTGAAACTGTTTTTGCACTTTACATGCGTTTCTAAGCTTCCAGTAGCACTTTTGAATAAACTTCCTTTGCTCAAAGTTTAATCTAGCCTTGCCCATTCCGGCACGGTGGTCCAACGCTAAAAAAATAGAAAAGTACGCGAGTTATCAACTGTTAGTGTGGAACACCGTGTATATGACTACACAAAGAAAAAGAATAAAACTTTAGATCCTTAAATCGGTAGTAACATTACGAGGGCAAATTCTAAGCACGTACAAAATTAATTGTTTTGTTACATATGTGCATAATAGCATAGAGAATACAGGGTGATCGGAAAAAGTTGAAGGCAGTTTGATTTGCCGCCGAAATAAAATATATTAAAAGTTGGTAACCCTGTCTTCTTACCTAAAACTTGTTTGTTTAATACCAGTGATGTATCTTATGGAAAAAGTAACAAGTACAAATTATTCAAAAAATTATTATTGAGCTTTAAGTCGCCAAAATACGCGGTTTCAAACTTTTTGTATGAGTTGGTATATCAAATATCAGCTTGATATGTCAGTCAGCATTTATTTGGTAGCCACTGCAGTTAAAGTTACTTTTTTTGTGAAAAATAGAAGAAACCAAATTACTTGTATAGTATCAATGTTTGAAAGGCTTAACACAAACAAATTAATGAAGATTTGAAAAATATATTAGGCAAATCTGCTTCTTCCGATAAAATCGTTTATAATTGGTATAACAAATTTAAGCATGGTTTTCCTAGCACGGATGATGATCATCCTTTGAGTTGCTCAGATATGACGGTTACTGAAGAAAACATTGCCGGTCTTCCTAACAAGGATGATGATCATCCTTGGGGTTGCGCAGATGTGGCGGTTACTGAAGAACATATTGAAAAAGTACTGGTTTGTATTGAAAAATCGAATACTGAAAATAAGGAGTTAACTGGCATGACAAATATCTCATATGTTAATATTTATCACATATTGTACGAAAATGCTTTCTGCGAGATCGGTGCTGCAATTTGTACCCATCGATTGGAAAAATCATATCAAGATTCCAAAGTATAGTTTCGCCGTATACAAATTCAATACAAGTGAGTTTTTTCGTAAAATAGTAGTCGTTTATGAAACATTGCTGCATACTGTATGCAAAAAACCAAATGGATATTCAGTGGTGAAAATGCTACGAAGAAGGCAAAAACCAAAACTACCAGCTGGAAAAGTCTAAAGACTGTTTTTAAGGATGCGTATGGTATAATATTGATATACTATCTTAAACAAGAGAGTGATATAACTGGAGAATATTGCATCAGTTTTGGACCGTTTGGATCCTGAAATCAAACAGAAATGCCCATATTTAGCAGATAAAAAAGTGCTCTTACATTAGGATAACTCAGCAATCCGGAATTATCTCATCAAAATTACATCAACTGCGCTAAAAGTTGCTTCCATGTGCAATTTATTCGATTTAGCATGATGTGACTATTTACTGTTCCCAAATTTAAAAGTATCTCCTTGAAAAAAAAATTCACAATGAATCTTGAAGTTATAGTAGAAACTGAAGTTTATTTTGGGTGCAAAATAAAACTTTCTGTATAAAGTCATTAAGTTATGTAAATATCGTTAAAATAAACAAGTTAAAAGCAGACTGTTACGAGTAAACAGAAATGTTTGATGAAGTTTTGTTTTGATACCTTTTGTACTCAATTCCAAATTCGCACTTATAAAGTTACAACAGCATTTTCCTAAAGATACGGAATAATTAAAATGTAATTAAAAATATTTAAAACTATGCTTCAATTACAAATTAAAAGAATCAATTTTAAACCATACCATTTCACTAGGTACAATCTACGACAAAATATGGATGTAAGTGGTTAAAATAAATTATTTGTATATTTCTTAACCATCAACTCGCAAAAAGGAATTTCCGGAACTAAATCACATCGATCTTGTATACGCCTCCGTAATTGAACTCTTAATGAAGCGTCATTTCAGACTGCCTCGTTTAAATTACAAGTACCCCCCAGTTAAAGAAGTCGTGGTGTTATGTTACTCGTAGTTACAGTAGGATTTAAAAAACTGACAATGGCGAGTGGTAAAGGAAAAAGGATTGAGCAGCGGTAAAATCGAATGCAGAATACATCGAAGCAAGAACTTCTGTATTTTTTCTTAAAAATAAAGAAAATTATAGAAAACCTGCAAATTCAGGCCGTCCTCAGGTTATAAATTCATCGATAATACAACAGGAGTGCAAACCAATGTACGAAACATGCAACGGTAAAATGTAAAATGTTGAAGAAACTATCTTTAACAACTAGATTTTTCCAGGAAACATATGAGTCGGAACCAGGAGTAGAAGCACGTCATCTTTTCTGATGAAAAAACGATCGATTTAGACAACCCAGATGGTTTCCAATTACTAACGCATCAAAAAAATGGGTAGAGCTTCTATGGTATATGCTTATATGACAAAAATCATATTTGCTTCCTTCCAGCAACAGTAAATTTCCAGACGTATCAAAAAGTGCTGGAATTTCTTAAGGGTGCAAATTACATTTTCCAACAAGATAATGCGCCCATCCATAAATACACGGCAAAGGAAGACATGTTTTGCGATTCATAGAATCAACATTTTACAATAGCCAGCGAAATTTCTAGTCTTCAATTACATTGAAAATGTTTGGGAATATTTATCGCGAAAAGTACCACAATCCCCCAGAACTATATTCAAAATTTATATAACACTTTAAAAAATGGGATTGTTTCTTTAACTCAGAACACTGAAGATTATACTGGCAAGAGAACGCTCACAACGAATAAATTCAAAACAATTTGAAACTTCGTCAATTTGTAGAGGATTTTAATGTGAGACCATTTTCTTAGCGGCTCAATCGCCAGTATGTGAGGGTTGGGGGACCTAAAGAGAGTGCTACATACTTGTGCTAACATTTCAAAAACTATTAAAGATATAAAAAAAGATATGACACATTTAAAATTATTTTAAAAGTACCAAATGATGACGCAATTGTTGTTCCGAAGAAGAAGAAGAAGTGGGGATAACTGCTCTCTTAAGGTTAATTAATTTTGAAACAATAATTGCGCCATCTTTTAGTACTTTTGAAATGAGTATTTATTCTTAAACACTTGAGCAGTCCCACATTATCAAACGGAATGGTGTCTCCTCAGAGGAGAATCGTTATTACTCCGAATCCCGTTCGTCAGGTTTATCTACACCCTAATACGCCCTTGCGGTGAGAATAAAACAAAAAGTAGCACGAAAAAAGTGTATAAGAGTACTACATGAACCGGTGCCGTAATCTATTAAAGTGTCCAACACAATTGGGGTGTCTTTGTTTCGCTTTAGGAATACAGTTTTAAAGGAGTATGTAAAATTTTATATTAATTCTATTTATTTGCAACATCAGATATACACATTCCGTTACATTTCAACATAAGGTTGTTAAATCGTAAAGTGTAATTACGGCTTTATGTTATTTAAAATATGTAAAAATATTTATAATTAATTATATACAGCGTGCGTCAAAAAGCTTTGATCAATTTCAACTCGTAATAGAAAAGTATAAATTTAAATTACAGAATTAACGGAAAGTATTTCTTAAAGCTTAAGAATGCGAGATTTATTTATGAAGAATGGCGTAGTCCGACTAAGTTCCTCCTCCCTAAATACTCATATAAACGACATATAAAATCTCGCATCATACGTTGCAGCATATCACTCGGTATATCCTCAATTCCTTCTGTAATAAATCTTTTGAACTCGTCTAGATCAATTGGTTTTCTTGCATACTTTGCTCTTCAACATGTCCATGAAAATGTCAGGAACAATGATGTCCGGAGATTTCGAGAGTCAGTAATGAGAAACCAACTTATTTGGAAATGTAATATTTGCATGCTAATTCTTACTATGTGACTGGTAGCATCGTCGTGTTGATATCAATATGATAGACAGTTTTGCGCAAGAAAATCTCAAACATTAAAAAGACGGCTGTGTTTACACAACGATGCCAAACTCTCAAACACCAATAAAAAATTTCAAAGCTTAACGTTTAAAAAGCAGTTATCAGTGACTCTGCAAACACAGTGTCGCAATACGTTTTGATACATTCGTTACAATGTTTCATATTTTAGAAATTTGACCATTATTTTAGATTTCAAAAGTCCATTTTCTAATAAAAATAATTCATCTTGATTAGAAAATCGTTTCCTTTAAATATAGCATCTACTTTGTCTCCCAATGTTTTTGTTTATCAGTAATGTATATAATTTAATCTTTCGACTTCTAATTTTCAATATTATAAAAGAAAATTTCTTGTAAACATTGCAACTATGTTATTATTTATAAAAGTTCTCTATAAATCATCTATAAAATGAGTCAGAAAAGAATAAAATTTGAAAACATAGCAGCCAGAGGTTGGTTCCCATACTACATTTCATCACTAGTTTCGTAATAATGCCACAACATCGTGACACTTTCGGCCAGGTTCAGTTGAATCTTAAGTAAGGCTAGATCAAAGATAACATGCTTCCACCACGCAAAAATGTTCTTTTGCTAAATATGTTAATAATTAGATATTTTGTCTTGGTGAGTTTATAAGTACGTTAGTAAGTTCACATGTTTCGAATTTCGTGTTCTATTAAAAGGATTGTTCAAAAAAAATCCGTTCTGGAGTTACCACAACACAAGCTACCGATATTGATGCGTTTAATGTGGCATTTTTTCAGTTTCTGGCTTGGCTTCATTTTTTGTTTACACTAGTTACAATGCTCTTGTTTGGACGATTTTCTTAAAATTGAATGAATTAAGTGCATAATATATGGCTATTGTGGTGTATAAGTTGTTTAATACTTCTGAAATTAACTGAAGGTACCGTCAAAATTTATTTATCAAGAGAGAAGGGATGTCACCTTCTTTAAATTTTAGAACGACTTAAAATATATCCAGATTTATCCATTGTTGGGTGACAACCAAGCATCTGTAAGTCATCTCTTCTTGCTTTTATTTTGATAAATCCAAATTTGCTTTAATTGGATTATTCAAGCTAATCCATTTGAGAACACAGCCTTTTGTTGAATAATTCAAACTTTAGGAACAGCTAAACTTTTATAATTGCAGGAAGTTCAATTAGCCCTCGCAGTCTCACCCTAATACCTAGAGTATGTGTAAATTTTTAATTAAGAAGTTACGTACTACACATGTATCGCAGCCACAAAGGGCACACTTGTTAATTATAAGGTATGGTGTATGGTGCGTTCATACAACTTTGTTAAAGTTACGTACGCGTTGTTATTTATGTTGCAATATATAAATTGATAGTAAAACAGAATTTTCCTTTTCGAAACTAAATGTAAATCAAAAGTAAACATTTTATACAAGTCAAATCAAAATTCAGTCCAAACATAGGTATTGAAGAGCTGTCTGGTACACTTGCAATTATTTCGTTCATCTTTAAGAAAAGCGAGATTATACAGAGTAGTCCAACTATTTGACCGCATGTGTTTCTTTGCTGATTTACCAATAGGCAGTGTTAATATAGGGACGTCTGAATGTTGCAAGGTAAGTTTTAGTTTGAGCCACACCTATGAGCTACTTAGGCCAATATTCGTACCTTCGATGTTTATATCCAAAGCATGTCTTACGTCAAATTATGCCGTGGCAAAATATCAAACCGTATAAACAAATTAAAAGTTTCAGCTTCCGATATAAATTTTGTCTGGTAAACTACTTACATTTTTACAAAACGCTGTTTTTAGCCAATTTGAACTTAAAGCCATAATATAAATTTGATATTCCTTTGATAAAATCTTTTATTTCATTAAGTAAGTACGGAGAAAGTAAGATTTGTCTAAACTTTTATACAGCTAGTTATCTATTGCACTCAATTTGTATAGATGTTAAATTAAAGTATTAATTATTACTTGCTGACCATGCAAAATTGTTAATAAAATAAAAATTGCAAATATTTATCTAAACCTTTGCAATGTGTCATTAACTGCGCATATAAATCTTCCATTGCAAATTCTAGTTATGGCAATTTTAGTTATTTTCAGAAAGTGTAATAAACACTAAGCAAGTAAAAGTTGTTATAGTACGCTGACCGAACTAATTTTAACGTTGATCATTGTTACCTGATTTCTTTATCTCTGCGGATTAATTAAGATCAATAATACCTGAGAGATCACAGTTAATGGGGCACTTAAGTGAAGCGCTTGCCATTTAGCAGTTTCCAAGTTTTGTTTGTTGTCAAATTGGAACTCAGCAGCTGGGAGCTTGGATGCACCGTTATTATTTTATGTATTTCAAGGCCACTTTCGCCGAATCTGTCGCGCCGTTCCCACCTGTAGGAAATAATTCTTTTGCCTGTCAAAATTATTGTAATAAATCGGTCATCCTAATGAATATTTTATCAATTGCAAACATCATCGAAGAACCGGTCGAGCCAATCGCCAATCAAGATTATTTTGCATTTTAGGTATATTGAAAAACAACGCTCTTATTTAATTTCCCAAAATTTGAAAGTCATCATTAATTTGAAAACAGTTGCAAAAATAAGGTTTTTAATAAACAAAATTATGGTGGTCACGAATTAAATGTATGTAAAATAATATTCTGTTTACAAGCATACGTAGCAGGTTATATTGTAGCAATTTCATTTTTATTGTAGAGGTAAGATTATATGCTCGTATTTTACGATCTCCTCGTATAAGATATACGATATAATCATAACAAGGAAACGAGAATATATTACACGCTGCAGCTGATGATGTCCTGCATACATTTGCTCGTCAACGATTTTTCGGCGAGCAAAGCCGTCGGTATCCATATATTTTTGCAACTTAACTTCATGAAATGTGAAATGAACTAGCTGCATAGAGCTAAACATAAACTTTTCTTTAAAACATTGCAAAATTGCGACTTGTCTTTAGTCCATTGGACATAATATGTTCCTAATAATCATTACTTGAATAGTGTACAAAATACAAAATAGTAATTTATTCTTAGCGAATTTGTTTATTAAATAAGCCTTTATACTCGTAACTTTAAGTTAGTATAATTAACAAACAACAAGTAAATAAAGTTCTAGTTCTACAGTTCTACATATCATTCTTTTTTAATAAACTTCAACAACCCATAGTCTATCTAAATCGTAAGCATATAATGTTAATCTAATATTGAAAAAAGTGTGAAAACCTAAAACGGAATAATTAAAAAATTTTAAATTGAGTGGCAATGGACGCTACAGGTTCATTAATCTGAAATAATTCGTCTTCCGAATGCACGCAAAATTTAACAAAATTACGTCGCCATTTGAAAACCAAAACCGTAAAAAAGCCGTAAAGCGGTAACATGTTAAAAATGAATCAGTGCTGTGCTTTTTGAAACATAAAATTAGTTTAGAGAGGATTTCAGTTCTGTCAACAGCAGCTTTATAACCCATCGCCTGAAACTTAACCAATCGATCACTACTTTCACAATATAAAGCTGACAAACAATTTACTGTGAATGTTTTCAATTTACATATGACATCGTATTACTAAACGGAGAATTATTTGCATGAAAACCCGCAGAATCTGCAGAAAATAAGAAGATTTCCTTTTTACCGACCATTTCTTAAACGTGCAGAATGTGATAAAAGTTTTTCTTAAAGTCGAAGTAATATAATCTGAAGCTGAAATAACTGAACCCAGTTATAGCTAAATACAAGTTGTAATTGAGTGGATAAATATGCATTGACTATGTAAATAGAATTAAGACAGTAACTACGTACGAATATATTTTTTCCTTAAATGATTGAATAGAGCACTAAAATTCTAACATTAGTATTAAATCATGACAAAATCAGTAATGATAATAGCATTTCTATGGATTAAAATGAAAGTTCAAACATATATATATATATATATATATATATATAATGTTTCGCATTATTAATCTATGTATAATTTAGAAGGATTCATTTGTCGACTGTTGTTAGTTCCTATGATAGCTCAGTGGTTAGAGCATTGGCGCGTATAGCCAAAGGTCATGGGATCGAACCCCAGTCGGGGAATGAATTTTTCCAAATCTTTTTAATATCTAAAAATATACATTAACCATTATAATTATATTAATTTTAGACCAAAAGTAATTTTCCTATATATATATATATATATATATAAAACATTAAATTTGAAAATAGCTGGCTCACCGATTGGCATATTTGCCTATAAGCTCAAAGCTACACGGGTTCGAATCCGGGCAAGACCGCCCATTTTTTATTGGCGAAAAATTTAAAAACATGCCTTCTTCGCGGATAAACAAGTAAAATCATAGGTTTGGCATGTGAATCACCTTCAGGAACAGCTAAATTCAAATATGCGTAGGTGCAACGTTATACGTCACAAGTTTATAAAATATTTACAAACACCTTATTTTTTAAGAATCGAATTAAAATTACATTCAGTAGCAAAGCGGTAGAGTAGGGATGGTATGGTGTAGCTGATGTTGGTAAAAAGTTGTCAAAAAAAAGTACTTCTCGGTATATTTGTCTTGGCTTGAATTAAGTCGAAGTCTGTTTAAGATAAAAATAAAGTAAAGTAAAGAATAAATAGGGCGCCAGTCGTTCACTTTAAAAGTAACAAAGAACACCTGAACGACAAGATGTTCACTTAAGATAACCTTATTCACCGCAGGAACTCAGCATCTGGAATAGTATACCTAAGAAAACCTTAAGAAAAGTAAATTAGCTAAAAGGAAGCTCAGTGAAGTTACAACAAGATCATTCAACAAGTAATTAGGTATTTATTAGAACACCCAGTAGACTACTCACAAATTGCATAACGTAATATCAACACATAACAATAAAGTAAATAACAATAGCAAATTTATGTCCTGCTTAGGGACGCTTTGACAATCAAATAGGATAAGTGAAATGCTTTTTATAGATCAAAGCTAACATGGAATTATTCGACGGTACCTCGTATATAACGAGTACAGTGCAACATTAACTCAATTCTAAATATTTTAACATTAGTAAATAAATTACGTAGATTAGAACAATCTATCAAATAACATGAAAGGATAAGATACGTTAACATAAAAGTAAATTTAAAGAGCTTAAAAGCGCTAATTATTTATCAAAGGAGTAGTTATAATAACAGCGTCAATTTAATTTACAAGAAATAGTTAAACAGTAAAGTGAGCAGTTATGAACCCGAGTTAAACAAAAAAAATTACGCAAAAGTATACGCTATCTAATTATGCAAAAGTGGTATCAAAAAAAAACTATTTAAAAAGAAAGCATTTTGAACTACGGAATGAATGTAAAAAGTTAGCATTTCATATCTTTTCTCTGGAGAAATTTATACCTATGCCGCATAAAGTTATCGAGTGTACCTCGTATATGACTGAAGAATTTAATATCAATATATTTTTAAAACCGAAAAGTAAAGCAGTTTTTTTTTCTTATTTTGAATTGAAAAGCTATAAAATTTTCATTTAAGTAACTTAAAAATTAAATACGGTAGCAAAACAAAGCGACGCAATTATTTTACATTAAAATATAATTAGATTAGGAAGGCAGCAAAAATCGATTGATACATAATGTAGAATTTATACTTAATTTGAAAGTTAAAAAAAAACTAAACATGTTATTGATGTCTATCGGTACGGACACACGTGTTTGCTAGAATTTGCAGCTATCGGACAAGTTGAAAACATCGCCCACAAAGTTTATAAGAACTGATAAAAATTAGGATTGTGTACGACCTTAAGATTTCCATACATCGAACAGCATCTCATGTCCATCCGGAATTTAATAGAACACCAATCAGCATATCATCCCTTTAGCGTTTAACCAA
>JAHWXV010903418.1:0-11133 GCA_024586415.1 Phrixothrix hirtus
ACTGTAACTTAGGATTTTAAGCTTTTCATAATCGTTCGTGAAATGGAATTATATTATTTATAAGATTACAAATCAATTTGACGTACAACTAATATTGGTATTTTACCAATTGGATTTTATTAATACTACACGAAAATATATACCAGGTGTTTACAAATAAGCGACCAAAGTCGTAAGATTTTACGACGCGCCTACAATGTCCCTAATTATAGGTACAGTTGAAAAAAGGAAAATATGTAATCGATCTTCAATATCTGAAGAGACTGGAAAAAATTCGCACAGCCTACACCCGACCACCAACCACATCATTGTATCAAGCGTTACGTCAATTTCAGGTATCAAAATCTTCAGGGGAAACTTCATGCATGGAATTAATCTTTAATGGCTTTCTCAACCCGAAAACCTAAAAAGCTAATTAATTGTATTTACTAAAAATTCTAAGTAATGTCTTGGTTTATTTAAAGTTAGATATGCAAATGTCGGTACTAAAGAATTAATTACATTTACTATCAATTGCAGGTACTTTTTTTATCTAATATGTAAATATTTCGTTTAAATATTCGCAGATTTTATTGTCAACGGAAAAATTAAAGGGTATCGTCTAAGACCTTCGACGTTGAATAATCACATGGGTTTCTAATCACCACAAATTACCAAATAGCATTGTGGTTTTCCTGTAACTAATCAAAATGCCGTCTTTTGAATATTCCGGAGATAGATTTCGCTGCCTGTTTTACCATGATTTTCTATTTCCTATAACATGTCTCGAGTTGAAATAGAATAAACCCAGATGTGTTGGTGTCAAAATACTTATTTATAATGTATTATGATATGCCAGTCTTTAAACCACGCGTTACGGATTTTTGGGCACGATTCGTAGCGTACCTTTAAAGGTATTTATACATGTCGAGCATACGCTATTTTTTGTTATACTTGCATAATTAATTGCGAAATAAGAGAAATAATCATTAAAATTAAATCAAAGTCACTATTTTCACAAATCTAACATGTAGATAGCATCTGTTGTTTACAAGCTGTAAATAAAAATATGATAGTTATTGAAGCCGTTATCTAGCAACCTTTAAAGCACAGTGTTTTAAAGGCCTTTTTATGTACGCTGCTAAGGTGCGTAAACAACGATAATGATATAAGTATAATAAAAAATATATTTTTGATTTATATTTTCTCTTCCTATTTCTTTACAAAATAGATTTTAAATTTGATGTGTTGGTTTTAGCAACTTATGTAATTATAATGTAATTAAGTAAACATCTAATATGAGATAATATATTTATTTTAAATTAGATTTAAATAATCCACATTATTTAAAACATTAATTCTTAATAAAATTTTAAATTAATTTAAGAACATGAATAATTTAGAAATTTATATAAAACTCATTGATCATTAATCTTTAAAATACGGCCATCCATTCTAGTAGACACCATACGGGACCCTGCTAAACGCTGAAGGTTTACACAAGCGTCGAAGGCCCAGTACCATTTTCAAATATATACGCCTTTGGAAAGACTACAGAAAATATCGGAGGAATGCGGTCTTCGGCCCTCTCACAACGAAATATTGCGTGAACGAGGAAAAGTATTCGTTACAGAATTGCGTGTGGTGAAGTAAGCTTCAGCATCATTGGAACGGCTTGTTTTCTTATAGTAATAATCATTACGGAAAACAAAGTTAATATAATTTTATTCAAAAATAAAGTGTTTTTATTTACAGATGTCCACTAAACAGTTGTATAGAGCCATGGAATTCTAAAACCATTTCTTGGATTTCTTTTCACGTTGGAGCGTGTTGTGTGCCTTCTTTATTTATTCTTTAAATCTAATTTTATCGTTTTCATTTTATAGATTATATAAGTTTACCTTTAAATTATAACGTATTAATGTTTTATCGATTCTCAATGACATTTTCTAGGAAATTTTATGTTTCAAGTCTTCCCAAATTACATCTGTATATACGACAAATGTTATTCCTATTGTAGCTTAACATCACAGTGGAATTACCTGTTTTAAACATAAAACTTTGTCGAAATATCTTAATAATTGATTAACTGAATAATACGTTTTTTATATTTTTCAGGAGGAATCACTTTTCTAGAGCAGTGTAATTTAAAAGTAAATTTAGGATATGCGCAACTAGAACACTAAATTGCCACAATTTTAAATAAATACCAAAAAATCATAAAATTTTAATAAAGGGATTGTCTGCGAATTCATATCAATTAAAACAATCTAAACGAGGTCGTACCTCAATGTCAAACTTGCCATTTTTGTCAAAAGTATTGAAGAGAAATTCAGTTACAGTGGACTTCTCCATTTTTAAGTTTGCACTAGCACGGAAGTTTTATATCTATCGCTGAGTTGCTGTACACCTCACAGTGCACTTACGGAAAATTCTTAGTGGTGTAATATTTAATTAATAACATTACATAATTTTTACATATGCTAGATATTCAAGAAATGTATAACGATTTTTATTCGCAAATTCCAGCAAATTAAATGATTTTCGTACCTTTCAGGTTTTTAAAATTAATATTCAAATCACAATTTCTATTTTAAAATTCTATGATGCATATATTTCAATTAATTATAGATGGCATAAGTTGTACATAAAACTTAAATACGAGGATCGTCCAGAAAGTAAAGAACGTTTGCGCATTGCACGCGATGCCGATCCCCTATCACCGCGATTAAATGTGTGCCAGGCAGCTTGGGCCCCTACCTCAGTGTGAGCCGAGTTTCCTTGCGGCGAGGCCACGCTTGTGTGTTTTGTGATCATTCACAATGGCTATGCCAATAGAAAATTCCAAAATCGCCAAATGTGAAATGCGTAGTGTCATTCGCTTTCTGAATTCACAAAATGCTAAGCCTATTGAAATTTATAGGCAAATTAAGCAAGTTCATCGTGAAAATGTAATAATCGAGTTTTCAGTACGAAAATGGTGCATAATGTTTAACCAAGGAAGAACCAGTGTGCACGATGAAGAACGGAGTGGAAGGTCATCACTCATTACTGACAAATTGAAAGTGCAAGTTGCAGAAAAATTTCAGGAAAACCCATGTTTCACTTTGAGCGTATTACACGAATCTTTTTTGCAAATTTCACGATCTCTGCTACATGAAATAATGCCAGAGCGCCTGGGCTATAAAAAATTTGTGCTCGTTGGGTGCCTAAGGTGTTGACAGATGCCCATAAAACGAAACGGATGGGAGCAGCCCTTGCATACGAGAACAACGGTGATGAATTTCTCGAACGCAATTGTAATGGGAGTTGAAACTTGGGTTTCTTACAAAACGTCGGAAACTAAGCGTCAATCTATGGAATGGTATCACTCGAATTCACCCTCAAGACCTACAAAAGAAAAACCAAATTTGATAACCGGAAAATTGATGGCAACGGTTACTTGGGACCGAAAGGGTTTAATCTACTTGGAGTTCATGCTAAGAGGTGGAATAATAAACTCAGCGGCCTCCATTGCAAGTCTGAAACGCCTTCGGCGCGCCATTCAAAACAAAGGTAGTTTTGATCCATGACAATGCTCGACCTCACACCAGTCTACAAACACAGGAGGAACTTCAAAGCTTAAGTGGGAAATCTTCGGGCATCCTCCTTATACCCCTGACCTGACACCAATTGATTTCTATTTTTTCCGAAATTGTAGGAGTTTTTAGGGGGAAAACAGTTTAACAACGACGAAGAACACAAAGAAGCAGTAACATCATGGCTCCGATCTTTCGCGGCTGAAGAATACAACATCGATATCGAAAAACTGATTACACGATACAACAAGTGCCTTGAAAGCTACGGCGATTACATCGAAAAATAGCTTAAGGTACTGTGATGTTGTAAATAAAGTTTTCTGATGGTATCTTTTGTTTTTTCTTAGTTATAGCAAAACGTCCTTTACTTTCTGGACGAGCCTCGTATTTAACATTCTATTAAACTGCGCATAACATTTGCAATTCTGATTTCAATAGTTGAAAGGAACCGACGTGTTTTAAATTTGCAACGCAAATGTTGATAACCGCTGGGTATAAGTTTAATTTAGCATCATAATTAAATCAACGTTTTATTAATGAATTTTTGAGGATATTATAGCACATGAATTTTTATACGTTAAACTATATTTGGGTCCTACATGCCATGTGTTATTTCTCTTATTGGTGATTTCCCACTGATAACTTCATAATTATCCTTGTGACCTGCATTTAAGGTAGCATGATTATGTAATTACCTGGTTTGGATCGAAATAAAAATGACTGGAAGAATTTAGTAAGCAATTGACTCTAATCGAAATATCTCATAATTTTACAAGTTACTGTTTATTGAACATCTATGATATTTTCATCCTGCTCCTGACCAAAATAGTATGCCATTTCGACATATAATGGATGTTAACTTTTCCCTCTATTATCACTGCATGCAAGAGGTTATTATTGTCCAAATTTTTCTTTCAAATTAATTTGAAATTATTTTAAAATAATTATATAAGTACTAAATTTTTCTATGTATTCCTTACTTTAATTTAATCAACCGTGATTATTTTATATATAATAAATTAAAAAAGTACTGATGGTCACTCTAACTCATTACTCAATTTAACTATTTTATCTTTGAGTTTCCTCAATTTTAAATACAATTCATTTATTTATTCATTTCCTTAATTTTCATTTTCAATAATATATAACGTAATAAATTAACACCAGAAATCATAATGCAATTTTTAGCATTAAATATAAGATGTAAAAGCTTTAGGAAAATTTAGAATTTCTTTGCTTATATTTTTACTACGTCATGATAACGGTTTCAGAAACATTTGAATGTTGGTAATGACATCATGACTAAGGGCTTTTTCCCTTCGGTAACTTGATATACTTTTTGACTATCTTATTTGGACTTTTATAATTTAAATTCTTAATTTATTTTTGCAAAAATGACAATTTGCAAACATTTTTTATTTATTTGAAGTATGTAAGGTTTTTGAATTTAAAGCGTTTTATCGGCACTGTTTTTTGTACACCTCTAATGCTGTGCACTACATTTTGTTATTAATTTACAAAATCTTATTTTAATGATTAAATTTGAATGATATTTGTTAACTTACCTCATATTTGACTATATGTACGAGGAGGTACCCAAAATAAACCGGAAAAGCGCTGCCGTGGGCGAGGCTTGCACAGTACGTGTTTCTCGTTGCCAGGTCAGTGCCGCCCGTGTCGTCAAATTGGCTTGTTCTGTTTGTCTGTAGTGATTTTTTTCGCTGGTGCTGGTTTGTTCTCTCTTCGTTTTTTGTGATGGCGAGTTTAAGTGAACAACGCGCGGCTGTGAAATTTTACTTCCTGCTCGGTAAAATCGCCGATGAAACAATTTTTAAAATTGAAAACAGCTTAGGAAGATGACGCTATGGGAAAAACTCAAGTGTACAAGTGGTTTTCTCGATTTAAAAATGGTGACATGTCGATTGATGACAAACCTCGTTCTGGACGTCCATCAACTGCCCGAACAGACGAAAATGTTGAGAAAATTCGTGAACTTGTCCTCAAAGACTGACGACAGACCATTGAAAATTGTTGGAGATAAGTGAAATATATTGGAGCTTGGTTCAGCGAATTTTAACTGATGATTTGGGAATGAATTTGTGCGACGGATTCTGACTGATCATCAAAAAGCACATCGAGTTGAAACATGTGCTTTGAAATAATAACTTGAAACTGATCCAGATTTTCTGTCGAAGGTCATTACTGGTCATAGTCATGGTGTTATGAGTACGACCCAGAAACAAAGCAACAGTCAAGCCAATAAAAGACGTCATTGTCCTCCCGTCCAAATAAATACCATCAAGTGAAATTAAATATCAAGACAATGCTCATTTGCTTTTTTGATGTGGAACCCCCTGTATGAACTACCCCCAGTTCATTCAGGGTTTGTTGTACCAAGCCAGACCGTTAATCAAGTTTTTCATTTGAAGGTTTTAAGAAGATTGCGCAAGAGTGTTCGTCAAAAAAGACCCGATTTGTGATAGACAGGGGACTGGTTTTTCCACCATAATAATGCACCTGCACACACAACCATCTCTGTTACTTAGTTATTGGCAAAAAACGGCATGATTCCGCTTCTCCACGCGCCTTACTCGCCTGATCTAGCTCCGTGTGATTTTTTCTTATTTCCACGCATGAAGAGGGGTATGATAGGGCTCAGATTTAACAACATAGATGAGATTAAGAAAAAAACGAGGGAGCAGCTGTCAGCCAAAAATGTTTCAAGCAAGGGAATCGCCCGTTTGGAAAATGTATCAAGTGTAATGGAAAGTACTTTGAAAGGGATAAGGTTCTTTTATAAAAAAATTGAAATACATAACTTTTAAGAAATAATCCCGATTTCTTTTGGGCACCCCTTCATATATCTTTCATCGATCCGAAACGACTAGAGTGGGAGAAAAGAGTACGGTGCTAAGTAGTTTTGTTATCGTTCTCGCTCTTGCTCTTGCTTTTTGGAGTGGATCTAAATGAATATCTTTACCGATTGCGATACTTTGACCCAAAAGCGATTGCTAGAAACTTTTTGGTTTTATTACCTTGCAAATCTAAATTTCATTTATAATCGTAGAATACCATCCAAGATCGCAAGGGAAAGAACCGCCCAAAGTGTGACATTGAAAGGTTTTTGAATAAATGATCTTTATGTGTCTTTATCCCGACGGTTCTAAATTGTATGTCTTCTATGTAAGTTTCCTTAAATTATTTATTTTATTTCGTAGAATCATAAAGGTGCGTTATCTACAAATGTTAGCAGAATTGCCGCTTCCGAATTTGAACATTAGCTCGTTCTATTTACACTAGCTCCTTTTAAAACAATTTGTTTATGTGACACGTGGTGTCGAGATATTTGTGCAACAAATTGCAAATTACTAAAATGTTGCTATATTAAGGTTTATTTAATTAGCCTACAGATAACTTAGCAATATTAATCTGTCTTCGTTTTGATTATTGAAATTTACGGAAGTTCATAATTATTTACCGACACGCTGTGTATTCGCTGACTCGAATTGCACCGTCCCACGCCTTCTACATATTATTGATAAATCTAAATTAAGATATTTTTTTAAAATTAGGATTCAACCTTTATCGGACTTTCTTTTGATTACAAGTATAATATTTGAATTATTTAGGGGGTTCATTTTATTATTTAATCGCTATTCCTTAACCTAACATGTGATTGACCTTTTTAAGTTGCTGTTATTTGATGTTAACGGTAGCTAATAGCAGGTGGCGTGTATAATTCGACTATCGAGTGCGATCGAATTCTTATTGGAATATTTGGATACTAAGCCATATTTATAATTAATCTTGAGATGGATGGTTATTATTAATTATTTTAGAATAATTAATCTGCGTTTATGTAATTACAGTTCTCTGGATTCGAATCCATCATGGCCGTCAGCATCTCTTCAACGTCACTAGATCGGAGGTTCTATCAACTAATTGATCGCAGTACATATAGTAGTCATCTTGGTATCAGATCAGCCCAAATATTTTAAATATTTGTGTTCTGATGACATCTTTTAGTTTTATTAACTACTTGTATTTAAATTATTTCACAATCAGTTTTCTTATAATAATTACTTTATGTAATTGTTTGTACTCTTATTTATGATCTAAATTGTTTATTTTTATCTTGTCTTCTATTTATTTATGATAGAAGCAGGCTTTAGTTCTCCCAAACTGTATAAACCAGTAGCCTACCTATTTACTTTCTCATACGGGTCACGCCTTGAAGTTCTAGCCGCAGTGTGCCCGATTACGCAATTTGCTATCCACATTGTGATTTTTGTAATTTGTTGAACATTCGTTAAATGTTAAGACTGATCTTTACTTTTTCTATTATTTATATTTATATTTCTTATTACATGTTTAATAACTTTCAAGTTCCATGAATATGAGACAAATTTCATTATTTTTATGTATTCACTGAGTGTGATAAATTTACATTATAATTAGCACGACTCTGAAACAATATACAACTAAATAATTATACAGAATAGCTATTAATTATAAATAAGACGTAACGCCTCAATTCTATTTGTTTAAACTGTTAATACAAAATTTTAGCCTTTTATAATTCACTTTCCATGGTTGGTTTTTTATAAAAATATGCAATTTTGTTAATATTTGAAGTAAAAGTTCTTTTTAAAGCCAATATTTTGACTACATTTCATTCTTCTCCTTTTATGTTGTATACTTTGCGTTAGTTTTATGGCATGCTGTAATAAATCCATACATATAATTGTAAAGCAGAATAAAGTCAAAGAAATCTTTTAGGCCCGTTTAAATTATGACCGTAACAACGCTCAACTATAGCAGCTCCCGGTGTTGAACCATAAAATAATATCCAAACTAAATATGGCGCACAAGTTGCGCACGCCTATTTAGAGTCTGCTACGGTACTGCACTTGAAGCCTGTCATTCACGAGGTTTTCCCAAAAAAACCGGTTCGTGTACGTTAAACGACACTAAATGCCTAAGAAAAATAGAAAGTTTAAAGAAAATCGTGAAAAACATTGCAAGAATTTTTATAAAAGTAATAAACTTAAATATGGAAGTTAATATTTACTCTATTTTGAGTTAAGGTAGTCACATGCGCAAATCTATTTTTAAAAACGCGATTTTCGCACTTGGGGCACCCGAAATCTGTACATCGAAAATTTCGTTCGTAAACATTGTTTTCTGTTTTCTCTATACCACACTTCATGTAGGATAAAAAAAAAGGAAAAGTTAAACCTATTGTATCTACAGCTATTTTTAATTTTTAAAGACGACGCAACACTTAATCCCTTTAAAAGCCTCCACTGCACAATTGAAAGTCAATAACTTGAGATTTTATCCTTCTACAAGATAACAATAGAAACCTGTTTCGGCGTCTACTTGTATTACAATAAAGATAACCATTTTAGTAATGTGTGGATATATATCCACACATACATTATGTAAGGGTAGATCATTGACTTTTAGATTTACAATTAAGTTCTGTATTCTTTAAAATAAAAAAATATATGTTTATTAGTATAAGCTATTTTCAGCTAATGCAGAGCGCTGTCTGCACTATTTCGTTTTTGTATATCCTTCTAAAGTTGACAGTTTATAAAAGAAATGTAAATTTACACAAACAATTTTTTAATTATTTCATTATTAATTTTGATGTTACAAAACTTATCAATTAGGGCAAATAAATATTTGGGATATAATTTGCAATGAACTAATCAATTAGGGCAAATAAATATTTTGGATATAATTTGGAATAACCTAACTTAATACAGGGTATTACAATATTGGAGTATTATAAATATATTCTAAATGAGGTGTTTACAAATTAATATAGGAATAAGAAAAACGGCTATACAGGGCAAGTCGAAATTATAACCAACATTTTTATTATGAAATTAAACTTTTAAGACTTCTACACACGCACCGTCGTGTCGTACCGTGACATCTGCCAGGATAATTCTAAGTTTCAAGGTTCAATGACCTAGCATATATTTTTTAGTTATTTTTCCTCCTTTACTATGTATAGGATTTCTTACATTGAAATTAAATTATAAATAAAAATCTGGTGTGAGAAACACACGACTTTCTCTTAAGCACATATGTAGATATGCCAATAGTGTCCACAAATAATTAGATTATCGTCTACGTTTATTTTGGAAACGAGCATTGTAACAGTCACCCATCCAAGTTACTGGACACGCGAAAGGCTGCTTAACTCCGGAAATTTTCTGTGACAACTTGCTTCAACGCATTTTTCCAGAAAAACTGGTAAGTTCACGTAAAGGGACATTAAATCGTAATAACCGTAGCACGTTTAAAAATAAACGTTATAGCTGTTTTCGAGAAAATCGCAAAAAACTTAAAAATCGCAAAAATAAAGTGGTACTTCCGGTCATTCGATTTTACCTAAATTCCTGATGTCTTATGAGCAGAAAATAAAAAACCTAAATATACAATTTCATTCATACATCATATTTAATTTTTGAGATATGTTGTTCACAATTAATACAGTAAGTACTTCCGGTTACTCGATTTCCGAAAATTTATTAGGGAAACAGCTTGATTAATATAAAACGGAATGAAGTTTTAAAAAAATCGTTAGAACCAATTTCAAAAAAGTCGCAAAAAACGAAAATGCGGAAAATATCTAAAAATGACAAAAATAAAGTGGGACTTCTGGTTATTCGATTTTAACCAAATTCTTGATTTGGCATACCAATGTAGTTATGGCCACAAATATCAATTTTCATTCAGATAGGACCTTTAGTTTCATAGTTATATTATTTTGTGTTAACAGTAAAGGTGCTTCCGATTTCTTAATTTGCAGAAAAGTTTCTGAGAAACAGCCTAAACTGTATAAAAGACCATTAAATATCCACTAAATTCAACAAGTCTTATAAAAATTCTTTAAGCCGATTTCGGCAAAGTCGCGAAAAACGAAGAATTCGAAAAATATCTAAAAATACCAGAAATAAAGTTGTGCTTCAGGTTAGTCGATTTTAACGAAATTCTGAATTTAGCATACAAAGGTAGTTGGGATCTCAAATACAAATTTTTATTTAACTAGGACTTTCAGTTGCGTAGTTAATTGTAAAACTACTTCCGGTTACTCGTTTTACGGACACTTTTCTGTAAAATTGTCTGAATTATATGAAAAGGTATTAAATATTTAAGAAATACAATAAATTAAAAAAAATCGTTATAGCCGTTTTCGAGAAAATCGCGAAAAAACAAAAAATGACAATAGTAAAGTGGCACTTCCGCTAACGAATTTTAGTGAAATTCTTGCAGTCGCATGCGAGGATGTATACAAACTCAAATATAAAATTCTGTTACACTACGACTTTTCGTTTTCGAGGTATTCTGTTCACACACACCCACACGCACGCACGTACGCAAGCGCGCACGCACGAACATGCGCGTGCACGCACGCACGCACGCACGCAAGCAGGCTGTTTACTCCATTGCTCTGAGACTGTTAATACTAATTAATCGGATAGCGTGCGTTAATTTTTATCAATGCAGCAAACGTATTATTTAAACTGTTTATAAAATTGTGTATTTTAAAGGTGGT
>JAHWXV010903550.1:0-14040 GCA_024586415.1 Phrixothrix hirtus
TCTCAGCAGACGGAACTGACGTTAATAACGAGCACCAGCTAGGCTATGGTAGTAAGCAGGGGGGGGGGGTTGAAAATTAACATTTCCGTCCTGGGGACGTAACGGAAGAAGAGGCTTCCTAACGGAGTTACTAATCGGAAGATACACAATAAACAGGTGAGTTGGGCACCACTGTCGTAGTCCGCGGTAGGATACGCCCGAAAATCAATGGGCAACGAGACAGAACTGATCGTCCGCGTTTATCTGCCAAGAAAACAGTGGGTAATCCACTTACAAGGGCAGGCGCAGTCCCGCAAACTCTTATGTGTCGCGAGTTATACTCGGACTTACTCCCAATCCTATAGGTTTCACAAGTAAGGGTTTTAAGAACCAAATCAAGTCAAAATAAAACAACTAAATGCGAGGGGCATTTAGCCATATAATGGGTTCAAGCCAAGATAAAATATCACAAACTATGACGATTATAATTCACATCAATCTTCCCGTAAAATAAAGAATCAGGGTATTACATGAACTAAATTAGGGGTATAACTAATATCACTAATAAACTGAGTTAAAATTAACCAGCCCTAATATCAGAGGCATATAGAGTTGGTACCACAATCCTCCTTTGCCTAAATTTACTGGTGCAGGTACATTACATAAATATCTCTTACAATGACCAGGTCGTCAGTGAGGCTGCTAAATTAATAAGTTGTCGTCGCTAACAGATACGCAATAACTAACACAGTAAAATAATTTTATAACTAAGCTTCCTTCTTTTCTTTGTAAGGAATAATTCCCCAAAAAGGGGGCGTACAGCACTGGGAGGGTCCGTAAATGCTACGCGCCTTCCAATAGACGTAAGAGGCAGTTATAAGATTTACTACACACTAAGAATACTTAGTGACACAGCGCGAGAGGGGGAGGGGGGAGCGTATAATGCTAGAGAATATTCTTGTGCTTATCCCGGTCTACACCGGTGAGGTCCAATATCAACTTCCGAGCCTACAAGAGTGACCTTAATCCCTCCGGGATGTTATTTCTGCGCATAACACATTGGCACGCGAAAAACTATTTACCCTAAGCACGGTAACAAAACAACCCTTTTTTTTACTCTACTCTACGTGGTGTAACTTCCACCGCGAACTCCGGCCACTTACAATATTTGGACGCGACGCATCGAATTCAGTCTCTTAATTCACTTGAACGAAACATTACCCTGACTGTCCACCGATTTCGAATTTACAACTTTCGCCCATATTCCTCCAGCGCGTAACTTATTTGGTGCAGTTCAAAATCTTTTTATCTCGAGAAAACGTTAAACAAAATTGACCAACTAAACAAATTAAAATTTATTAATTTCCTCTTTTTGTTTCCTTGACAAAAATCCACGCTTTTTTCCATTCAAAAAAATTTGGTCGCTCTGATCCCACAATGAAGACGGCAAAACCTGACAATTTATAATAAAACTTAAAATATTCTTATAAATGCAGGAACAAAAAGGATTATACACCTAAGTAGTTATAGAAATAAAGACTCTCTCCAAAAATGTTGAAAATAATGGGTATTACGTTAACAGTAGACACAGCTTAGTTAGGTACTTACTGTAACGGTTCAAAGGGTAGCCTTTGGGTCACAGGTTCAATAAAATTAATTTATATTTTCGCTTCCGGGATTATTCATCGGAGTGGGTAGGTTCAATCTGGTCTAGTAGAGGGCACTAAAGCTGCTAGGTCCCTCTCTCGGAACGGTTCGTATTCGGTTATCCAAAAGAGAAGAAAGTTATGTATTAAAACGGAGCGACCCTCGAAGGAGATCGCGACTTCTTATGTGAAACGATCTTTTGAAATCATATATTTAATAACTAAGCTCGGTGGAAATAATAAGATGGATAAAACCTTCAAAACTAATTTTATTCACAATAACGGAAATAATAATTCAAATGAATACTTTCTAAGACTTTGTACATATTTACATTGGCTGTTATTTAACAGTTGCAAATTAAACAAGCTTTCAATACAAAGAGGCGTTCTCGGTACGAATATAGTTATGACAAACGCTCAGCATCGCTTTCGCTCCTTGCAAAGGAAACGCGTGCCGTCCGTCTGTACTTCCGTTACTTATGAAATTTGCTCGAAAAGGGGTCACATCGCTTGCGAGTGTGTTCCTTCGTGTGATCATTCGGACGGTCCAGGCGATGACACCTTGGTCCACTCGTGATAGATGCCACTCGGTAGACGAAGATATCACGGGTCGCTGGCGTCAAACAGACTCTCGCTACCTAGTCAACTCAAAGGTGTTTGACGACAGCGTATTTGCGGATAATAGCGGCGCTTCAACGTTCGCTACAAATCTAACTTAACATTCGAGCGTTCTATTTATGCTTATTGCCGGGATCGGGCCGTTACAGAGCAACCCATTCGCTTTCGACAATAAGCTAGAAAGGATCAGATAATAAAAGGGGTTTCACCCTTTCGGATGGCTGTACTGATTTCGCAGTTTTAATTCTGCGACGGCGGTTTTGAAATTATAATATAAACAATTCAGCGTGGACGATTTGTGTTCTTTGCAGTTAACAAAGCGCTTTTTAATTTAACAAAAATATCTCGACCTTATAGGCAGAGATCCACCTATTCTTTATACAAAGAATGGTACTGTGTTAGCCTGAAAGCTTCGGTCTTTTATACAGAATACTCGGTATTTCGTTCTCTGTTCCCCGAACGTTATTGATAATTGTTATTCGGTCTTACACTTATTGATAAGCGTATCGCTCGTATGCTTTGATTAGCAATTTATTTATAACGTAATATTGCGCAATTCCAATTAATATTTTCTTGTTAATCAAGTTGGATTTTGAGATTGTTTTATGTCTGTTGTACATTTCGGTAGCAATCTTTATTCACTTTGAACGGTTTCTTAATACTTTGGTTATTGCATAATATTTCGTTATCTTTAAGTTTTACTTAATTAATTTTATTTACATGCAGATTACTGAACAATGTTGATTTTAAATTAGATCACGGTCACTCACTCCCGATTCACTTCTTATGGTCTTTTTAAAATGTCTTATCAATTTAATCTTCTGGTATTTTCGCGGAAACGTAAGACGCGCATATTTGTTGCAAATCGGATTTCGCGTCGCTTTTTCACATTAACATATTTCACTGGAAATGTTACATTACAAACAGTGTTTCTATATTGTACAGTTTTCGAAACATTTGCAATTAAAGTTTTGAGTCTGAACCTACACCTGGACAATTGTAGTTGTTCATTAAATTATTTGCGTATTGTACTAGCTGGGCGGTTTGTAGTATGCATTACAACGTGACCCATACCAATTAATAATACATATTAGACATTGTTTAAAATAAATTCCAGCAAACTTTAGCGAGAAAGTTAATAATTAATAAAGCATTTTAACCAATATTTTGAGTTTGAGCTGTTTTGTAGCCAAAAATTTTACCATTATCCGTATGTTTCAAAATCCAATAGAAATTAGAAAATTATTATTTGTAGAGAAATTAGTATCTTATTTGTCTATACGTGGACTCTATTATGATTAAATTATTTGTAGATCGTTATTATAATAGGCATTTTAAATTACAATCGAAATAGGATAACGGCTTTGAATTTGATTTGATGTATGGAAATTAAATTATATCGTTAACAAAAACAACGTCTTTTATAAATAAATATGCCACCTAATCGGTAATAAATTTATAGGAATGGTACGTTTATAAAACAAAATATCTGCATTTAATTGTATTGTTTATAATGTAAATTATGTGAAAATAGTTTAAAATAGAAATAGTTTTTGTAACTGCTTATCTGCCAACATTAAAATTAATGATGTATATGGTGGTTGAACTGTCGAAAATTAAAAACATAGTTAAATAGATGCTTTAAATGCAATTCGAACTTTTCATAAACAAAAACAAGGCAGCGTTTAGTATTTTAATGAAGATTCGTATTGTAACGGTAACCACGAATATAGACGTATAACAAAAATACGTTATTAAAAGAATTGACGCAATTCTACGCGCGTTTCTGTTAATAAGTAAAAAAGGTAATTAAGATATTCTAAAATGACAATGTAAGAACTCTTAAGTACCAAAAGCGCGTGGAGTGCAATTAATAAGGTAATTAAATACGTAAATATTAAATATAAGATGTTAATTATTAGATATGTTTATAGTGAATAAACGACAAATATTAAAATAACTTTGATTTTTATTTAATAACTTCACATAATATTCTCGCAATTTACGCACATTTGCAATACATTATAGGTAGTGTCAACATGCGCGCCAAATTTGAAATTTGAAACAATGAAAATTAATACAAAATTTACGCTAAAATTAAACCTAAGATGTATTTAATGGTCACATAAAAGGTAGCTCATATAATTAATGTTTAAATGAACTATCGAATACTACAAAAATGAATATTGGCTTATTGCTAAATGTTACAATATATTGCACAATATTAGCCAATTTTAAACAATGTATTGAAAACTATCGCACATAGCAACCCGATTTGCTATGAAGGGTTTCAATAAGTTTGATTGCGTGCAAATCCATCCCAAGACAATGATGGAATCGCACCAATAAAACATTTTTCCAGAATTGAAGTTTAAGGATTTGGTTACCTTGTCCGAAAGACGCGCTAAAATTAGTGCCCCGCAAAGTTCTAGGCGCAGTATTGTGTCGGTTTTTCAAAGGAGCCACTTTCGCCTTGGCAAATAATAGATTGACTGACACGTCACCGTTTTGATTAATTATTTTGACATAAATTGCGGCTGCATAAGCCCTTTGACTTGTATCGGAGAAATAACATTTTTTAATGTGACCTGTCGAATGATTTGAAGATTATTCAACTCACATAAATCGTTGCGAAAGTTTTAACAGTAGGTTAATATATTTTGGGAAACAGATTCGTCCCAATTTAACTTTTCCTGTCAAAGACCTTGCAAGTCGATCTTTGCAGTATTGGTGCAAGCACTTAAAAGACCCAGGGGATTGTATATTTGGGCAATACAAGAAAGGATTGCTCTACTTGTGTTGCTCTTGAAGGCACAGGATAAACGAATGTTAAAAACAAAGGTATCTGTGTCATGATTCCAGTTAAGCCCCAATGTTTTATTTTGATTTGAGCCAATGTGCTTCAAGTTCGATAACCAGTCAGATTGCTTAACCTTAAAAAGAATCGTTGGATTGTTGGATACCCATTTACGGAGTTCGAACTTCTCTTGCAGCAAGATTTCGGAGATGTCATGACAGATGTTCGGAAGGTTTTTCGAACTGTCATCACCAATTAACAAGTTGTCAACGTAAAAATCCCTCTTTATGACGCGAGATGGAATTCGAAAGAGGTGTTCATTTTCATTAGCTACTTGGAATAGGCAGTGTATTACCTGAAAGGTTGCCGATGCAGTTCCATATGTAATGGTGTTGAGTTTATAGGAACATACTGGATGCGATGGATCTCATCGCCAAAAGATTTGTTGTAATGACCTTTGACTCGGGACGAATGAGCACTTGCCGGTACATTTTGGCAATGTCCGCCGTGACAACGTAAGAGTGTTGTCTAAAGCGCAATGAGATCATTTTGGATAGTGGAACATTTGAAGGTCGTTCATAGAGAAACCGGAGGACGAAACAAAGGACCCATCAAAGACGACTCTAAGCTTAGTCATGAGACTGTCCTCTTTTTAGACTCCGCGGTGAGGAAGATAGTGTACCACTTGCGGGTGGAGCTTCTGTTCATTTACCTTTGACATGTGACCAAGAGAAATGTACTCTTCCATGAAATTAGCATATTTCTTCCACAATGAATTGTTGCTTGATATTTTTTTCTCTAAGTTATAGTAGCATCTTACTGCACCACGGGCTGTGTCCCATAATTTGTCTATTGGCGCCTTTAATAGAATGGAAACAATAAACCTACCTTCTGAATCCGTCTGGAAGGTTGATTTGAAATGTTCCTCGCAATATTGCTCTTCTAGTGATTGGAGTGGGGTAAGACATTCCTTTATTTCCCAAAAATGTTTAATTTGATTTTAAATTTCAGAATTGGCAGTTTGATGTGGAAGCAACTTATTGAAATTGCAGTGTGACACGCCTTTGGTAAATGCATTTAATTTTGTTTTTTACATGATCGGATCGTATGAATTAACCAATGCAGAGAAGGCTCCAAAACGTATCTGCACCTATAAGAAGGTCTACCCTTGATGGATTATAAAATTCGGGTTCAGTGAGCTTAATATGTTTTAAAATGCTTAAAGCTTTGAAATTTAACTTCTGGTTCGGCATGATATCTCAAATGCTTGTGATTACCAGACACGTAAGTTAGGTAGAAAACGCATAGTAACGCGAGTGAATTTTCGCTGTGCATTTGGATTTTATGTTTACAACCGTTTGGCTTATGCCTACTGAATTGCTTTAATCCTAAAGTTTGGCATAAATCCGAAGTGATAAAATTTAATTGTGAACCGCAGCCAAGAAGAGCTCTACAATTATGAATACTGCCGTATGCATCCGATATTTGTATGAGAGCTGTAGATAGAAGAATTTGATGTTCGAAAGAACGCTTGTAGCTTGAAAATGAAGCATTAGTTTGTGATTTAACGAAAGAATCAGGAGAATCAGATGCTTGTGATTCCTTTTCCAGATGTAACATTGTGTGGTGCTTCGCCTTGCACTTCTTACAACTACCACACTTGCAGCTTGAACTGAAATGACCTGAATGAAGACAATTTAAACAAAGTTTACCGTTTCTTGCATGCTCGATTCTTGCAGATACAGCAAGATTCGATAACTCGGGACAATTGAAGGTTTTATGCGACTTTTTGCAATATGAACATTACATACTACTGGTCAAAAACGATTTTGATTTTTGATGAAATTTATTTAAAGTGATTCCTTTTTCAGATTTTGTATTTGTTTGATTTAATTCTAATGTTTCTAGCAAATATGTTCCACCCTTTAGAAAGATAACCTAGTCTTGAAAGTCTAGAGCTTTATATTTGAATCCATATTTGAATTGTGTGAGGCATTGAAAATTTGAGAAGAACTTGGATTTACCTGAACTGTTTCGTTCACAACGTTTGAATTTAACTTTGAAATAATTGCTTTGGCACCTAAAATTGAATTGTAATAAACATCTTCAAATGTTGCTCTTTGTGCAAGTTCCTCTGCCTCATCTTCAGATATGCATTCAAATGCGCATTGTATTTCTTCAAACTGATGAATAATTGGTTTAATATTTGATAATGTATTTTTTAATTCTACAGTGCAACTTAAATGATCTACTATTTGAATATTGACTTTGACCTTTGTAAATATTTTTCGAATAAACTTATTCGCGCTTTTAATGAACCATGTTTTTTTAATAATTCCTTTTGGTCAAGCATTTTCTTTTTAAACGATAAAACAATGTAATAGAAAAATATAGATTTATAATTGAAAAGAGTAATTGATAACGTACCTTTTATTAAATGAATTAAATTATTTAAAATATTTTATGACGTATGCAAGAGAAATCAACCTTTTACAATTTAAATACCGTTAAGAAAGATTCAATATTCACATTAAATTTATTTGTTACAGGAAGGCAGCCAGCCAGCGAAGTTTTCGTAAGCTTCAAACGTTGATCTGGAGCCCATCGTAAATTGCAAAGGTGTATTGTTGTGGACGACTGGAACAAAGAACGCCAAATGCCGATAACCACTGCTTGATAACATGTAACGGCCAACAATATTTGTTATTCACTAATTTTAAGATTTTTAATTATCACGACGCGAAGGGCCAATTTTACTGTATGTTAATTGTTAGATAGGTTTATAGTGAATAAACGACAAATATTACAATAACTTTGAATTTTATTCAATAACATCACATATAACATGCTTGCAATTTACGCACATTCGCAACGCGAACTTAATTAATTCTAATGGCCTTTCTTTTTCTAAAAGAACAACGCATTGTGGGTAGCGCCAACATGCGCGCCAAATTTTAAATTTGAAACAATGAAAATTAATACAAAATTTAAGCTAAAACTAAACATAAAATGTATTTAATGGTCACATAAAAGGTAGCTCATATAATGAAAGTTTAAATGAACTACCGAATACTAGAAATATGAATATTAACTTATTGTTAAATGTTACGATATATTGCACAATATTAGCCAGTTTTAAACAATGTATTGGAAACTATCTTATCAAACATAAATAAGCATGCATGATAATTACAATAATGTAAGACAAGGAAAATAGAACCGAAATTTGCCGAATAAAAATAGAGCTGCCAGAAACACGTATAAATAAAACGATTGTAGAGGAATAACTTCATTGGAGTTTCAACTTTTTAAACGAAGAATTTGAACGCGCTCTCGTAGTGTGGCACGGAAGATTTGTTCGTCTTTACATTTTATTCATAGCACCTTACCGTAGACTAGACTGATGGTCCCGAGTGTCCTTCAATTGACGGCCTATTAAGCACCGTGACGCTCACCGACGGCGCTTTGTTGACCGAGTAACGAAACGTCCTCGACGTCAGCGTCTTCCACCTTGTGATTTTCGAGTGGCTTATGTCACGAAGAATCAGAGCGCCATCATACTGTCCACCATCGCTGACAGCGTCGAGACGCCTTAAATTACTTGTGGACAATGACGCGCGAATTGAACTCTTTCGTTGTCTGATCTATAAGGAAAACGCCTGGTCGATCTAAACCTAGTTAGCCAAATAATAAAGTTTAGCCCGACCCGGGCAGTCCGAAACTGTCGAGATTTCAGTTGACAGAGCAACGGGGATCTCTAAATGCAATTACTGCTACGTACGCTACCACTCTAGATTTTAGGCAACCGTCATTCAAGGTCTAACGCTGAATGACACTCTCGATCGCCGGTCACCGATAACTAGCACCACTGTGGGTGAATCAGTACCTCATTACGAAATGCATCATTAATCAATCCGAGCACACCTTGTCTTGAGGATTGGAAGCGAATGCAAAACTTGCACCGCGAGATCCAACGTACATTGCGTTGACTACTGTAATCAAATAATATATTCTTGTTTCATCATAATACTGTAAATGTTTATCATATAATTGTTCTGTTTTTTTATTGTAATATACGTTTTCCAAACGTTGCATTGCATGAACTATCGCAAACAAATAATATATTTTCGTTTTATCCGATCATAACTAATACTGTACATATTTATCACGTATGTAATTGTTCTGTTCTTTTATAGTAACATACGTTTTATCAATTACATCAATTACAGAGATAAATAATCACGACTATGCCGCTTAATCCCTTTTAGCTCAACATCTGCCAGATCGTCAGGAGCACCGCAGGGTCTATTCCGTCGACCGCCTCCGTCCATGAACAGTTACCGCCGTGCTGAACCTACAAGTTGAAATAATCAAGTTAACAGAAATATAAATTGTTTTCTTCCTGTGATCGCGACAAATCAAATCGGAACGTCATAGTATTGTTTAAAGTCGACAGATCCCTATTTATGACAAATTTCCAAGCAAAAATTTATAATTTTTTTTTCAAATTATATAAAAATATTTATAGATTTATGTTCGTTAAAAGGGATTGCTACACAATTTACAGCTTAATCCCATTTGAAGTTTGAGTGGTAGTTGTTACACATAATGTTCTCCAAAACTGCTAATTGTGCATCTAAAACTAGACATAACTCTTTAAACAAAAAGGTATCACATCACGTGATTCATTGCAAAGCGTACGGATAAAATTGTGTGTCAAAAACCACGAAAACTGAAAATAACAAAGTATTTTTACATAGAATTGGGTACTCATATATCGGAAAATGCTTTTTTTTTGGTAACAATGAAAGTAAACCGTCACAGAAATTCGTTTGTAATAATAAAACATTCAAAAATAATCAGAAACCTGTTTAAAATACTTTTCAAATTTGAAATATTTATGAATTCAATGGCAGTATCAAGAATGTAACGCTATTGGTCATGACATCACAAGCCAGTAGACAGGAACCCACCTGTTAGTTCTTTATAGGCGTTTACGATAATTAAACCGTTCCACATCGGTGGATATGTTTAATCTTCGTTGTATCATAAAAACTATTAATGAAAAATATAGAAGGAATACTGGATCGGTGCGAAGCGATATAATTATCGTAAACACCTATTATGTATTATTACAATATCCAACATATTCGACGTTATACAAATCAGATCCACTGTATAATTTTCTAACACTAGCTTTAAGGTTAGTAATTGTGCAGGAACAGTTTATTAAGCCATTTAGTAACGGAAAAATGATATGTGAAGCTTACATTCAACAACTTGCTCAGAGTGGATATTTTTATGCTAGTAAAATTTCTTAAAAATGATTCTCAGTTCAACTTGACAGAAATCAGAGGCACCAAGGCACAACCGTAAATAAATGAATACCGTTGCTTATAACAAATTAGTTAAATACTGCAAAATTGTTTTTAAAAGTCTAACTGCTTATTTTAAGTAATTATTATTTATTTTGCAGATCATCAAGAAAGTCCTATGGTGATAATGCTATAGGATATGTACAAATTAAATGGAACGATAATAGTTGTATTGTAAAAGCAAAGATATGCCCAGAACATCGAATTCACAATAATATATGATGTCATTAACAATAAATGAAATCTATGAAGTCGTAGAAAATATTCTGCGTTACGTTTGTTCAGAATCATCTGGTAATTTATTTTAATTGATATGATAACGATAATGATACATATAAAAATTATTGCAATCCGTAGGCTGTAAGCATGCGTTAGCATTATTAATGTGGCTCCTACTGATATTACGTGTTATTGGGAAAAGGCTCGCTTGGCTACTGTTGGATCTACAATCAAATTTATAACATGTAAGATTTTGAACATGTATTTATTTTTACAATGTGCTACCAAACACCACTTATACATTTTTTAAAGTGTCATATGCTATTTGTGTTGTACAAAAAGAAACTTCACCAACGTGTTTTCGAGATGTTTAGCATTTAAAACCGGCTGCCCAACTACCGGCATAGAGTGTTACTTGCTGATGATGACACTTGACCCCGTGTTGTAGAGGTAAAATGGTTTCAAATTCGGAAATTCAAATTTTTGAGGCAATCGAAAAGCAATAAATTGTTTAAAACCACGAATATAGCTAAGGGCTGCTCCAACATGTTATATTTTTATAAAAAAAGTAGATAAAGGTTCCCAATTCCCACCGACATCGTTCTCTGAAAAGATTTAAAAAGAGGATTGAATTTTGCAAACAAAAGAACTTTAATACAAGTTCTAATGCGCATATAAATTCACAACATTTTTCAGAAATGGACCTTAATGCAGGCTAATTTATTATTGAAATTTAAATTGTATTGAAAAAGATGAGCTATGTCTCATCAAATAAGATATAACACAGAACAGCTAACAAACTTGGAAAACCTTTAGAAATCCTGGTAAATCTGCAGGTGAAATAATGATTTCAATATCAAAGAACATGAATGGAATTAAAAATATTTATTTGAAAATAGAGTTTACTCCTAAAAGATGTGCATATTTATGTATAACAGAACGTAATAATATAATACAAAAATTAGTTGGATCAAGCTGGGGGGCGAAAGTAGAAACACTATGTACTGCTAGTTTAACATTAGTTTTTTCTACTACAGAATATTTTTTAGTAAGAAATAGAACCGCTAATATCATAACTAACTATTTATACAAACATAGAAATTTAAAAATAATCTAAATAATCGATTATTACACAACATAAAGATTACTAAACTTTTTCTTAAACAAAATCCAAATTTGATAATTACAAATGTAGACAAATGTAATAAATCAGTAATTTTAACTTTTGATTCATACCAACAAAAAATTAAAAATTTACTAAGTGACACTACACTAGTACTTATAAATTAGAAAAAAATAATGCCACTTTAAGAATACAAAATTCAACAAATCACTTTTTCAGTTCTTGGCAAAATAAAAATTCACCAAAATTTAATGGTTTACCTAAATTACATAAAGTTAGTAATATTAATTCCCCAACATATAAACTTTCTAAGTTTATTAGTAATATAATTAAAAATGTTATTGAAAAAAATATTCACCACATTAAAAATTCTTGGTGTTTTCGTAAATTTGTAAATAATATGAATCTAAAGATCATATTTTTATTAGCTTTGTTGTAATTTCGCTTTTTACTAATATACCACTTAATATTGTTATTAAATTAACTAAAGATCATTGGAAGAAAATACAAAAATTTACAAAATTAGATCAAAATTATTTTATTATGGCTTTAACATGACCATAATAATTTTTATTCACGGAACTGCTATGGGTTCTCCTTTATCTCTAATTATTTTAGATCTAGCTGTGGAAGATTTATAAAACGATTAATCCTTTAGATCATAAACCTTTATTTTTTATGCGTTATGTTGATGATTGTTTTGCTTGTATTCCTTATAATAAAATAGAGTACCCTCTAAATAAATTAAATGGATTGCAGTTTACTTACGAATTGGAAAAAATTAAAAAATTAATTTCTTAGATTTAACCCTAATTAATTATAACAATAAAATTATCTCAACTTGATATAATAAAAGCATCTGGAGTCAAAGATATTTAAATTTTGATTTTAATAGTTCTATTAAATGCAAAATAAGTTTAATAAGTAGTCTTATTGATAGATCAATCATATTTTCACATCCTTTTTTTCCACTAAAAAACATTAAAATCATTAAAGAAACTTTAAAACTGAATAACTTTCCATTAACTTTTATTAATAAATATATTAAAATATTAAAAGAATTCATTATTTATATAACAAACACAAATTTAAAAATAATATTAATACAGAAAATATTACATACCTTTGTTTGCCATATATACTAGACCTTACAACTAAATTTACTATTATTTTAAAAAAAATTAATATTCAAATTACTTTTAAAAGCTTCAATACTATTAAACATGTATTTTGTAAAATAAAAGCTATTGATCCCATTTTAAATAAATCAAATTTAATTTATAAATTAAATTGTAAAGATTGCGAATCTGTATATACAGGGTATTTCAGATAATATGACATTCCTTTTTAGGGATAAACGTAGGCCCTATAGACACTCCAATAAGCGTAAAATTAAAAGCAATACGAATACTAAAAATTTCTTTTTTTTTAATAATGACGAGTGGACTATGCACATGCTTTCAAATATACAAATATAATTGAGTAAGTGTATTTTACTAAATAAACATTACCGTAATAGAGCAAAATTGTACGTGTTTATTTTAACTTTCGAAACAGACGTATAAAAACATGACTGTAAAATGATACACCTTTGCAAATGTCAGTGACCCATATTTTAATAAACAAAATTATGCCATTTACGTAAGTTATTAGGATGCGTTTCTTTTTCTAACCAGTATTTTAATAATAAAAACTAAATCGCAAATTGTACCCATCTACACCGTGTTTAACTGATCGGTGCTTTTATGTTTATAAAATTGTGCCCAGGTCTGTGATAATGAAGTACTTACAGATATATTATTCAGTTAATATGGATTTAAAGACTGCAAAATTAAAAATTAGATTAAGAGAAGTAAATCTATAATCGAATTAACATACTTTTAACATTTTCAATTATATATAGTTTCGAAAGTAATTTCATAAAAATGATACTAAAGAAATTTGTAATAACGTAGATGAAATTTTTAAGACAACCTAATTGGCTATTTAGGTGATTAATTTTGTATCCGAAGAAAATGTTAGGGGAAAACTGTTTTGAAAGTTTTAGAACGTAAGGTAATTAATTACATTAAGTCTGATCAATAATAATGTTTTAAAGGTATCAACTATTAAAATATTCCTCTAGTATCATTTTTTTTTATTAAAATTCATTATTCTAAGTCGAATTGAGTAAATTATTGTGTCATTCCTTTGAATACCAACTAGAAAAATCTAAAACGTGTCAAAGTGTTTAAAATACATATTTTTATTTTAAGCGTAGGATGATGTCACGCAATTTCAGAA
>JAHWXV010903705.1:0-10731 GCA_024586415.1 Phrixothrix hirtus
TTTAATTGATTGTTTGACTTAAAAGTACCTGTTTCAGCCAACCTTCTGTGTATATTTGTAAATTTTCTTCTATCTGGTAAAACTCTATTTGGAAAGCGCTCCTGACATAATCGTCTAGCCTCCGGTGCGCTGCCATTAGCCAAACCATACATGTAATGAATGTCTGCCATCTCTTGATTAGTAAAATTAGCCATTTTGGTATGAAAATAGCGCTGTGCCGATATTTTAACTATCAACTTTTTAAGAATATTCAAGTTGAGTTTAAAAAACTGAAATGTCAATGCTAAAATTTCATAATAAAAACAATCATAGCATACTACAGAATTTAAATGTCTTGTTGTTATTAGAGACTCATATCAATAATCTAATTGTTCTTTATTTTTTTACTCAGAACCAGTTGAAAATACGAAAAAAAGTCAAGAGATCTTTTTTATTAAAAAGTTTTAGCTCAATACGATATTTATCAAAAATAATTTAAGTGTTAAAGCAGGTTAAAGAACATTTTCAAAACTGAAAGTTATTTAAAAAATGCTTTCATATTTAAGAATAAGAGTACAAATGTATTTATTTTAAAGAAATTATAAACTTGCGCAATAACAGATCACTAGACATTATAAAAGAGATAAAACTATTTTAAACAATTATCAATATATCACATTTGCGGGTAATTGATAAACAGCCGAGAAAATGTATTAATGGCACTCTGAAGTCGTTTGTATCATACCGAAGCCGAACTTTGTTCGGCTTCGCTCATGCAGCTGCTAAAATGGTATAGTCGGCCCGTCATTTCTTGTTGAATGCAGTAGACCAAGTTAGAAAGCAGGGATGGGCTGAAAACTTTATTTGCAATTATGTTGAAAAGTATGCAATTTATGTACTTACTTTATAAGTTTTGTTGTTAAAGCAATGCGCCTTAATCCTGGACACCCTGCATATAGAGGTGTGTTAAAGGAAGGAATAAATTCAATATCTTGTAAACCGAGCTTTAATAAAAAAACATGCGGACACGACAATTGTATGTTTTTATTGAGCACTCTCCGCAATAGTTTTTTATTATTATTATTAGTATAATATTAGTATTTTTATATGCCATGTCTATCATCAATTTTTCCTGAACTATTAACATCACCTTTTAAGTTAAAGTTAGATATTAAACAATTATTTTTTCATTAATATTTAATACAGACAATAATAAATGCTAAAAATGTTAACCATTTAAAGCTCTAAAGTGCTGTAGATGGTCACAAAATACTTGCTGGATATTATTATGCATGTCTGGAGGCGTTAATATATCAAAAACTGTTGGAGATAGACATAGAATTTGCTATACAAGACAGGCCCAGAAATTTACGTTAAATTCAAGAATCAAATAAAAATTGGAGCTTTCCATTTAAAAAATCAAAATTGATATTGATCCTGCGTTTTATAAATACCCCGTATAGTAAAACAATATTGTTGAAAGTGCTGAATAAAAAATAAAATTGACGTGTCCGAGCGTTTTTTTTAATTTAAATCACTTAAAACACATCCCTGTATATTTATGCAAGCCTATATATGAAGTTAACACAAAAATTAATCTATTGTCTGTGTATATTTAATATTTTAAGATTATTTACCGTGTATAATTTACAAAAATTTATCATGTGATCATTCTATATCATTAAGGTTATATGTTACGATATCTGTTTTATTTAAAATATAATTTGTTAAAAATTGTAAATAATTTTGTAAAGAAATAAATACCCTTTTAAAATAGCACCGCCATTTGGTATATGATTAAGAAATTTGAGTTTATGAAACTTGATAAAGAATGATGGATTGTCTAACTACATATATTTGTCAATAGTGTAGGTACATTATTATCTAAAAAAGGTAATTTTATGCAGTAATGGTATTTGTTGATAGAGAGGCGCTTTATCAGATTTCAAAGCTCTTTAAAGCTCAGATTCTCAGGGTATCCATAGTTTAAAGTTGAATTAAGTTTTAAGCAGTTAAATAAATACAATTACATCAGCAAATCTATTTCCTGAAGAGGTTCAGTCACCCAGCATTGTTTCTTCTGTTTGTGATTCCGCTAACAATTTACTGGCTAGTCGTTGTCGGGTGCATCTCCGCATAGCAGTTCTTCTGATAATCATCCGTACTTTATGTAAGCAGAAATCTTAAAATGGCATAGCTCCAGTGTAAGCAAGACATACTTTGTTATAACTAAGCATTAGATACATTAATTTAAGTATAGTCGTATGTTTTAAATTTTTTCTTTAAAACATAATGTCTTGTGAATATAATTAAGATTTTTCTATTCATGGAAGATGTTCCAAGCTTTTAAAGTTATTAGTGTAGTCGTTATAAATAATAGAAATTATTTCCTAATTTGCATTGTAATAACAAACGTTATGAATTAAACATAAAATTGATTTACTGTTGAGTCGTTAATGTTTGATTTTACTTCATGACAATATAAACAATCATTAAAATAGCGACAGATTAAATGTTGTGTAATTTGACGTTTGCAATATTTTATATTTATGTCTACCTAACAAATTAAAAATAAATTTTAGAAACTACAAAAATCATAAATAACTTCAGAGTTTGTCGTGTAATCAGGCGTTGAAGTCTCCCGAATTATATTCACCACGTATGTGTTTAGAAATGTTACCTAACATAATTTATAAATTGTGAGAAGCACGAGCCACAATCTTTTGAATATTACTGTTATTTTTGAATATTAATTTTAGTCCGGTTAGATCGCATCGCAGACTGCTTGAACTTTTTAGTCAAACAAAAAAAAACTGCTCCAAGTTTCCAAGCTTAAAACGAATTTAAAGTATAGTAGCGATTACAACTACATTTTATTCTAAAGTGGAACACAGCACAATTGCAACGCGCTACGTGCAAAATTGACCCAACTTAATACCTTTAAATGTAAATGTGTATACATAAATCAAGGTTATAAAATTTGATGAATAAAATTGCTACGCCACATAATGGTTATGATTAGTCCACTGTTGATTCCCATTGAGAAGCTGCTAAATTGTCACATTTCTGTGTGAGTATCGCCGTTTACCAATGTTAGAATTTACTTGTTACCAGAAGTACCTGCGGCCGATGAAACGGTTACTCATAAAGGATTTGTTAGTTATTCCAAAATTCATGCAAAATAATAATTATTTGAAAGAGCGTTGCGCTATTATAAGTAATTTAGATATTGTGTCACTGCTCTGGAAGTACTTATATTGGTAACGTTAGAGAAATATTTCTAAACACAAATGCTAGAAGGACATAACCTACAATTTAGTACTAATTCATTAGCTTTTAAACATCATAACTTTTATTAAAGTTGGCATGAAACAAATTTTTAAATTGGCATGCCAACACACAAGTGTCCTCAGTTTTCAAATGTCAGAAAGAATAATTTTAGAGTTTGTACATTGCGAGAATTCAGCCTTCGGCTAACTACAGTATGAGTTGGGGTGAGTCACTAACACTTGATTCAATTATGGTGAATTATAAAGTCTATTTTTAAGGTTTTAAAATTAAAATAACGTCGGTTATCAATTTTTTTCAGCAGTCCTAAATTAAACTGAACGTGTCTTAAATAAATGGCTGTATTTTGCTCAAGGGTGTTCACATTAAATTCAAATAGTTAAACAAAGGTAGCTTGGTCATAGAAGATGGGATCGTATATTAGACTAAACAACAGGAGCAGTACTTGCGCAGAAGCTAGAGAGGGCAGTATCCCATATCCATTGAACACTCTTAGATAATTTATTTTCGCTATTTGTTCAAGCATACTATAAATCTAATTTGCATAGTAATAAAGGAATCCATAAGTTTAAAATTATTGGTAATATTCAATACACTCAAGGTCATAAGCGTCGGTAATTAGAGAACTATGATTTAGGGCATGCTCCAAAAGGAAGATAATTTTTTTATACCAGCGGGATTAAGATCCACCTTTAACGTGACGTTTTAATCTCTAGGGAATAAAGTAACCCTTTTATTCTCGAAATAAAGTAAAATAGAATAACTAATACGAAAATATAATCATAATTTCTACCACAGCAACTGTAGTGTAGATATTTGAAATCTATAATACACACAAGGAGATTGACATGGTACCAAACCTAAACTTTATTTTTCTGAGCTTGGATTTGTATATGCCAGTGGAATAAAATAACTTTTTCTGTTATATAAAATTATACCCTATCTTGATTCGTTCTCTCAGGAATAAACTTTTAACCTCACCAAAACAAAATTTTACTCCCTTGATACATAAATAACTATTTTTTCCGCTGATATTATCACTACTGTTGTGATTCGCAATTTACATGATGGTGCGTAGTTGTTGTAATGAAAATAGCATTTCATTTACTTACAAGCATTATAAAGGGTGATTTAAAAAGCACGCCGGTTTTTAATCGCCCGTTATTTTTTAGTTTCTTGTTTGACAACATTATTTTGCATAAAGTTGACCACTGTTGACCTTCAGATTTCATTCTATGTATATAATAGGCCTCTTTACAACTGAGGAACGTGTACTAATTGCAAAAACGTTTTATAAAGATAGAGAATGTTATGCAGTAATTATCCGACGCCGTCGTGCGATTCTCTAGTGTAATGAACCATCGAATGAATCACTCGTGCGCTGACTTATAGAAAAGTCAGTGAAACAGATTCAAAAGTCAACATTAAAAATTCTGGGTGTCCTCGTTATGGTCGGTCTGTTGAAAACATTGCGTTGGTTTATGGCAGTGGGGAATGTTAGTCTAAAGAAACGGATTCGTTGCCGTTTCCAAGAATTGATAATAAAATATTTTTCCTTGCAGCGAATTCTTGTGCATGATATCTATTACCACCCCTATAAAATTCAGTTAACCCAGAAATTGAAAGTGTTCGATCACTAGAAGAGGCGAAATTTTGTTGGGTGTTTTATGAGAAGACAACAGAAGGACGACAGTTTTGCGAGGAAAATCATCTTTAGCGATGACGTACACTTTCACTTAAATGCATTTGCGAACAAACAAAATTGCCGTGTGTGGAGATTAGAAAATCCTTACTCGGTTGATAAAAGGGAAATGCACCCACAACGAGTAACGTATTGTGTGGATTTTGAGCGGATGATGTCATCGGTCCTTATTTTTTTGGAGGATGAGGTAGGACAAGCTGTGACAATTAATAGAGACCGATACCGTACGATGATTTTTGTGGCCTCATTTCGATGCAATGGACATTCAATAGTTACGGTTTCAGTAAGACGGTGCCATTTGTCACACTTCCGGCAAAACAATTGCGTTGCTCTATGGGAAGTTTCCGGATCGGCTCGCCTCGCTTCGTGGTTATCAGCAATGGCCACCAAAGTTATGTGATGTGATCCCGTGAGATTTTTTTCTTTGAGGTAGTTAAAATCATTGTTTATGTCAATCAACCCCGAAACATCCACGAGTTAAAAGAGAAAATTGAACGAGTTGTCGGCGAAATCGCAGTGCAAGCATTGTGAGACAGTTGTTAACAATTTCACAAAGATAGCTTTGTCATGCCAGTAAAGTAAAGCGGGTCATATGTCCGATATCATTTTCCACACTTGAAATGGGCAGGTTCGAATAACATGTTTATGTATGTGGTAAATGTGTTTTTGAAAAATAAAATTTTTATTTTTATATATTAAAATCGGCACGCTTTTTGTATCACCCTTTATCTGTAAGTGTTACAAATTGTTCAAGATGTAAATTCTTACTTCTTGCTATGCAAAATTAATAATACATTGTCATTCGATTTTTGAACGCAAAAATACTGTCTCATAGGAGATTCATAAATAGATTGCTATAATTTCTGGATAAAAGTAATTTCACAAACACAAATCTTAATGTGGTGTTCTCAGTTTCAAAACAAATGAGTAATGGAGAAAGAAGTGGGAGGATAAAAATTTCATTCACTTATTCAAATATTTGCGGACCCATCGAACGCACACATTTCTCAAATCATAATAAAATTGACGATGCAGTATTGAACTTTTTCTAATCATTAAATGAAGAATTTTATCGGGAAGGAATTTCTGCAGTTGTCTCCCGCTGGGAAAAGCTTTTAGGAAAGAATGGTGACTAGATAGAAAAATAGCTTACATTTTGTACATTCAAATGGTTAATGTAATCTTTCATTCTAGTTAGTTATCAAATTTTAAAAAATACTGACTGATTGAACCTTACTTGTAGGACAGCTTGGTAGTAACAGGGTTGATAAAATAAGAACTACCAATTGTAGAAAGGAAATACTTATTTGAAAAATAAATTGCAGTGTCATATACGAGGGTTGATATTTTAATAGCGGTAACTCTGATGTAGAGACGCCACGCAATGGAACTGTGTAATGCCGTTTATACTAGTCTATTCTTTCTTATCATGCGCGTTCATAGTAAAGAAGAGCACAGAGCCTATTGAGAGAGTGTAGTCATGACGTTTTTGAAACAGGACCAGGGGAGTGGAACAAAGGTTGAATATACCAAAGGCTATTCAACATGACAGTACATCCAAGGATGCCTAGAGGCTTTCGGAGAATTTGCAAGAACTTACAGAACTGTAGCAAGGTAGGTAAAACCCTTCACTAAAGGGTGCTAAGATGATTCCATCATTGAAAATGTTTGTAATAATTTATTATATATTGATCTACAGAAAAACTCGAATAGCTCAAAAATATCAGTGCACTTCAATAAAAACTTGGAGTAAATTTGTAATTCAGATGGACCATCGGATATGCTGGATTTAAATTTTCCACCATATCTGTTATATTTAAGTTGGTGACCCTAATATTTAACATTTGTCAACAACGTATTGCTATCATTAAAACACATTATAAATTTGGTGAAAGTATTGCGAAGGCTTTTCGAAAGTTTGTGGTAACTTGACATCAGTGTTTTACTTAACGAGTTCACAGTTCGACGACTAATTAAAAAACTTGCAAAATTAGTGCGGTTGTGAATAAACAAACTCTAGCGCGTCCTCGTCTTGTGCAATCGGCCGAAAACGTTGCAGTCGTCAGTGAGATTATCAATGAGATTTTAGAAACATCAACACGTCACTGTTCTCAATAATTGAACATTAGCAAAAATAGTTTGCAATAAATTCTCACTAAAGAACTTCACCTCCACTCTTACAAAGTTCAATTAACTCATGAACTTAAGCCACGAGATCATTTGCAACGGAAACAATTCTCTAATTGGGCGATGGAAAACCAAACAGTAAATGATAATTTTGTCAAAATGTAATCTTTAACGCTAAATCTAGATGGTTTTGTTAATAAGCAAAATTGTCGGATTTGGGCCAATGAAAATGCCCATGTAATTCATGAAAATCGGATGCACCCTCAAAGAGTCAGTATTTGGCACGCAATATGGGCTGGAGGTGTAATTGGACTGTTCGTTTTCGAAAATGAGTTTGGTCAAACTTTAACTATAACTGGAGTATGATATCGTGACGTAATGTCGAGCTTTTTGTGGGATCAATTGGGCAACATGGACGTTGAAGAAATGTGGTTTCAACATGATGGAGCCATATGCCATATAGTATGAGAAATACAGATTCCTTAAGAAATGTTTTCCTGGACGTGTGCTTTCCAGAAATGCTGACTTGCGACTTGGCACCATGCGATATTTTCCTTCGAGGTTTTGTAAAATACAAGGTCTATGCTAACAAACCACAAACATTTCCTGAACCAAAAACACAAATTCAACGCCTTATTGCTGAAATTGAGTCAACCGACTTTGAAAAAGTATTCGAAAATTTGATCAAAGGGATCCGATTACACTATCACAACTGCAGCTGCCACTTTCCCGATATCATATTCTATAATTAATATGAACATGTCTACTTTATAAATTAATAAAGATTGCTCAATTAAATAATAATTTACTGTTTCATTTTGAAATTAAATCCGGCGTAACTGATGGGCCACACGATATATTTATCAAATTTAGCTATAAAACCTAACGTACTCGACCATTTCTAATGCACTCCGTCCTGTTTTGGCAGTAGTTGTGTAAAGGGGAGGGTGTATGCCGAGCAGCAATACTTCAACCCAAGTTATTCCAAACATATTCAATGATGTGACGTGTTTACTAGAATGTTTTATCAACTGCATGATAACGTCTAAATTGGCGTCAAAATTGAAATAAGACTTAAACCCATTGGTATATCATCAGTCGATTAAGGTTATTAAGCACTAATTGCAATGGAATGTTGGTAACTATGGTAACCGTTTGAAATGATGGAGGAATGATTCTTTTTGCATTGTTTGAAAAAACTGAAAACTCTCGTTGATAATACACCTACTACATTACAATTGCATAAGCTGTTGGCAAAATATTTAGCTAAGTTATGGATGTGTGAACTAATATATAAAATTATGGGTCTTAAAGGAGTGTTTGGTTTGTGAATATTGGGTAAATCAACTAATTTAGCAGGAATACTATTATAATACGCAAAGGTTTGGCGGAATTGTATGGACGAAGCAAATACGGCATAGGCGTGTAATTATTGCTTTGTATTTACTTTGAATTGTTTCAGCACGATTCAAAACTATTTTATTATAGCTGGAATTATTACTGAGAAGAACATCCATTATTTTGTTGATAACTGTCCTGCGACATAAAAACTCTATCTCAGATTTCAAAATTCTAGGGTCTCGATTTTTATTGATAGTTTTTGTTTGAAAATATAATTGATCAATAGACTAATAATTATGAATCATGTGGCTATCCTAAAAAGCTGGTTAACTTAAACTCTATTTGTAACATTTTTTGTTGTACAGTTTTATCATCTGACTAGTATAAGTAGGTTATAGAAGCCAGGTGTCATATACGAGAGTTATTTTTTTCAACATCTGGTAGCGTTCCTTAGGAATTAGCGTTTTGGTAAGGGGTGGAGCTTAGCATGATGAAATATGGTGTATCTTACACCGCTAGTGCCACCATTATTTCTGCCAACCAGCCAGCTGAGACCTACCTGCCAGCGGAAAACATGTCTGCCACAGTCACTTCTCTCACTAAGTGCGAGGTGCAAAGTGTCATTCCTTTTTTGGAAGTTAAGGGATGTAATGCAGTAGAAATTCATCGTCCAGGTATATTTCAACGACCTTATGAATAATGGTGTAGTGCGTGAGTTTTACAGGAAGTTTCGAAAAGCATGAACGGGCGTTCACGACAGAGGTGGTCAAAGGAGGAAGCCTGTGATTGAAGAAGATTTGGTGCAGCATATTCACACATCAGTGCGTGAAATATGTTAGGTTTACTTTAACTGAACTCTCTGTGAAGTATTTTCGAGGTCGATTTTCTACAAAATCGTTCTTGGTTATTGTAAACTTTGTGCGTGTTAGGTACCAAAAATATTAACAGAAAATCACAGGGTTTATCGAATGGGTTCAGCCTTAACATATTTAAATCATTACGAGGAAAGTGAAGAGCACTTTTTGAAAAAAACTCAGATGGTGAACCTTAAAAATCCTACGGAAAACAGCATTCCCAATAATTGATGCATATTCACTCCCAAAACAAACCAAAAAAGTTCACATAAACTGTCAGCAACAAGAAGCTTTTAGCTGCAGTTTTTTAAGACCAAAAAAGTGTTTTGTTAGTTGATCCATGATACTGCGAGATAGTGCAAAATTTATGGAGGGCAATTCAAAGCAAACAGAGGGGAAAGTTTTCTTCGTGCATTATCCTGTTTTACAATAATGCTCGACCGTATGTTGCTACACCAACGCGGCAACTTCTCAAGTATTTCAAACAGAAGCTATTTGATCACCCATCCTATAGTTCTGACTTGGCTTCCAGTGCCTTTCATCGTTTTTCTGAAAAAATGAGAACCTACAAGATACAGTCAAAATGTGGCTCACCACAAGGCGGCAACCTTCTGCAAAGAAGACAGCAAATCTGATACAACCGCCAAAGGACTTAATCAAAAAGTGGTTTATTTCTATCTAACAGATATAAATAAAATATGTCCAACCTTCACTCGTGTTTTGATTTCTCGGCCTACCGGAGGTTAAACACAAATAGCCTTCGTACAAAATTGAATGCTGTCATTATAGTAATTCATACATCTTAAAATAACCAATGGTAAAGAATGATATAAAATTTGGAAACTGGCCACCTCTGTAACTTTACTATTGTAATATTTTGTATCATCCGATAATAGATTTTCATTAAACATTCTAGAAATGAATTATAGGTACGAGTATAAGACAGTATCAACTCCCATCCTGATATTGAAGATATTCATATCGTTATAACTAATTACGCACATTAGTCAATTAAATTCGCTGTTTCGCCCCATAAATTCCAATTTACTTCCTTTCCACATTTCTCTATCATTTTTATTATTAAGTTATTTTCAGATGCTCTCCTACCTATCATGTTATATTTATACCCATTTGCAAACAATTTCTATGATTAGATTACCAATATTCACTTTTGATGTACCCTATATATTTCCTATTACATCTCTTATAACAGTTGCACATACTTAAGTTACAACTACTAATCTTAATTTTTACAATTTTAAATTTAATGTTACAAATGTTATGTATTACTACTGTGCGATATGAAAACACGATTTTGTATTTCGCGGGATTTCACAACACACACGTAGAGCGGGAGGATTCGATTTTTATGGACTGTATTTTAGGGCTGGGGTTTCTATCCCAATCTAAATTTAAATAAGGTGAAGGACCGTGAAATAT
>JAHWXV010903778.1:0-12149 GCA_024586415.1 Phrixothrix hirtus
ATTAAAGTATTTAAAACTACGATATGTTTTATATATGGGAGATATACTATTAGTTATTACAATTGCTACTTCACAATAAACTGGGTAATGATCAGAAAATGATGATGATTTGTCAAAAACAGTTCGGTAAAAAGTTTCTAGTTTTTGAATCTTAACTCATCGAAAATGACTAAAAAGTTCTCTTTGATTTTATTAATTACCTTGGAACGAGCTTGACAGATTTTAGTAAAATTTGGTATGCTGATTTGTGATGTTACATGATTATTTTCCTAAAATATGAATTTCATGAATAATTTATAGATTAGATTATATTAGACTATATTATTTATTTGTCTTCAAATTTTTACATGGCTAGTCAATAAAGTAGATAATAGTTTTTATAAAACTAAGATAAATTTTGGTTACAACCTATACAATTTGATTACACTAACTGAAACTTAGAATACATAGTTGAGAAATTCTTCTGTTGAGTAGAAAGTTTTTTTTATTAGGACCTTCTTTGTTTTTCTTTTGTAGTCCCTTTTGTTTAGTGATTGAAGTTCAATTGGAGTTTGTTATAGAGTTTTGTGCTATTGAAATTAAATGAATTTTGTGTTTTTCAAATTTTGTAGAATGGTAAAAGATGTATGTTTTTGGATCTTAAGTAGTGTTGGTGTGTTTCCAATAGTGTTAAGTGTTTTTGTTTGTTTTGATTAAAATGTAACAGGGATACCAGGATGTAGCAGCAGGGTAAAGTGAGTATGTTGAGATTTGGGAATAATGTCCTGCAACTATTTTCCTGTACGACTTTTGCTAATATTCTAATTGCTTTTTTTTTTGTTTGATGAAAACTCTTGTGGATGTTCCTCAGAGCATTATTTCATATGTCGCAATGGCTATGGAAGTGTGCATAATAAGTGAGCAGTGCAGCTCTCTTGTCCACAATGTAATTTATTCTTCTTACATAGAATATGGTTGTTTCTAGCTTTTTGCATAATGCGTCTATGAGTTATGTCCATGTTAGTGACTTGTCGATGGTAAAGCCCAAAAATGATAAAGTATTTTGTTGTCGGGTGGTTTTTGAGGATAATGCTAGGTTTTGTGTCTTTCCCTTGTTTAGTGTTAATTTATTTGCAGAGAACCATACTTTAATATTTTTTTATCGAGTTTTGTGTATTTGTCTCAAGTTGAAGATCATTGCAGTTGCAGTTTATTATGATTGTATCATCGACATACATTATTATGCCCTGTGTGGTAACACTTTTTATGAAATCTTTTACAATTATAATGTATAGTGTAGGGCTTAGTATGGATCCTTGTGGTATTCCGTGGTTTTTTTGTTCTTTTGTAGATGTTTGATTTTTCCAGTCAACTACTTGTTCTCTATTTTTTAAAGAGAATGCTAGTCATATGCTTTTCCTCTTATTATGTAGTATTCTAGTTTATTATTTAGTATTACTTGATTTATACAATTGAAGGCTTTACTGAGATCTATGGAAGTTAGACCGTCTTCTACCTGTTGTTTTAGTGCCTCTGTGATAATATGCATCATTTCTGTAATTACCATCATTGTGGATTTATTTCGTCTAAAACCATGTTGATTATTATTAAGTAGGCCTTCCATTTCTAGGAAATTAATTATTCTATTATTGACAAGAGCTTCAAATGTCTTCGATATTGCAGGTAGAATTGAGATGGGGCGGTAGCTGGATTTGTTGTTTTCTTCACCTTTTTCTTGTAGATTGGAATGATTTTGGCTAGTTTTAATTGTTTGGGGAAGTAGCCTTGTTGGAAACATTTATTTAATAGGTAGTATAGTGGTCTATTAATAGCTTAACATAGAATTTTATAGGTTAGGTTCCACTTTGAGACCTATTTTATAAAAAATTGCCTCTTGCATTTTTAACCTACATGTACTGTTATCAAGAAAAATAATTATCTTTAAATGCTTAAAATCATTTATTTTTCATCCAACATTAACATGTTTGTCATTTTTGAAGTAAACAAAAACTGGATGAATTTAATTAAAAAATACTATATAATAATACATAAAAATTGCATACACTCTAAACTTATTAACACTTTCCTTATTTAATTTATTAAGTGCTCAAAATGACCACCATTGCACTGTATACAAACATTAGCCTACCTTAATAAGGAGCTTCCTACATTTTGAAAAATGTTTGGAGGTTGCTGAATTTTGTTTGCCGCGTTCAACATTCTGTTCCATAGTTTCTCTTATGTGTGGACTGTAGTGTGGTATACTTTTTCTTTTATTGCTTCCCGAAGATAAAATCTAAAGGAGCAATATTTGAAGATCGAAGTGGCCATCTAACCGGAGCATCATTCTATCTACCAGCATAATTTTCATTTAAAAAATTTCTTATGAGGATAGTGAAATGAGGAGAAGCACCATCATGCATAAAAATCATTCCCTAATGAGTTTGTAAAGGAATTTCGTCTAATAAATCTAGTAGAGAATTTTCTAAGAAATTCAAATAGAATTGACTTTTCAACCTACAGGACCTATAATGTCTCCAAGAATACTAGTCTAGACATTAATTGAAAATTGCCGTGGAAAAGAATTTGGATGGATTTCTTTAAGGCTTCTCAGCTAAACAAGTGGTAAATCATCTAATGTGTTCATTAATTGTATCTGAAGGAATTCTAAAAAATATGGACCATTTAAATTTCCATCAAAAAAGAAAGGCCCTATAAGAACACCGTTGAGAATAGCACATATCACATTTACTTTTTGTGCGTATTGACTTCTACAGTTAATAATGCGTTCTGGATTATTATCAGAACAGTGTTGAAAAGTTGCTTCATCAGTAAACATTATGTGTTTCAAGAAATTACAGTCATTGAGATACTTGCCCTGTGCTCATAGACAAAACTTCAACCTTCTTTCATTATCCCCAGGTTGTAGAATGTGTAGAAATTTTGGCTTATAAGCTTTTCTTTTATTCATTTTCAAGCATTGTCTCATGGATTACTTTCGTATGTTTAATTTTAAACTTGTTGTTCTTAAACTATTCCTAGGATTATTACAAAAATAATTAGAATTGTTTGTTCATTTGGTCTTTTTCGTTGACGTGGATTATTAATTTTTAAATTCTTTGAAATCATACCAGTCTCATTAAATAATTTATTGATTTTAAAAACAGTACTACAACTTATAGGCTATTTTTCAGAATGCCTATTATTATTAAATTTTGCAGTCACTTCTTTTGTTGAATTAATGTAACCTCTCACTAAATGGACAATTTCAACTTTGTGTTCTAAACTTAATTGATGTTGCATAACTAACACACTTTTAAACCCAACAGAAACTTAGTTATAAAACACAAAAAGCTGCTGGTTAACAAGCCAATTGAATTAGTTTGATATTTATTATTTAATTGAATTTGTTTTTCCATGATTAACTTAACTTTTGATTTGTATTAATCCATGATCATAACATAACAATAAAAATGTATGTTAAAATGGTTAATAATTATTATTTTTTAATAACATTTGATACGTACCCGTTTTGCAGAATACCAAATACAGTGGAATAATTATTTTTTCAAAAAAGAAAGCCCTAAGCCTTTTTTTGTTTTTGCCATTGAAAAAATGTTACAGTAGGCCTTGGTCAGATGATCTAGAAAACGACTTTCTCATTGTAAATGGAGTTTTTTATTCTCTATCTTCCGAGCCTTTATTCATTGAAATTGAACTATAAATAAAAAAGTTACGGGGGCGTTTGCATCATAAATGGACCACACTGTATAAATAACCAAAAAAGGACCTTATTGTTTCCTAGAAAAAATTCACAAAAATCACTTAATTTACCTATATGTAAACCAGGTTCCCCTCTTAACAGATGGTTTAACATTTATCTACACTGCCCTAAATTAAAGAATGGACAAACAGAATTTTCCAGTGCCACTTAAATAAAGAATAAATGAATTGGAACTAATTGTAAAAGCATCCTGAAGTGGACCTAGCTTCATTTGAAAGTGATAAGTATCTGATAGAATACTGGTTATAACTTTGTCCATTCTTTTTATTTTGGGGTACTCTGCAAAGACGTCTTGGAATTAACTCTTGCCATGACTTTGACAAGGTAGGTCTTTTTTTGTTTCACACACATATTAAAATTAAAATGTCAAAACAAATAACCAACAAATATAATTTTTATTAGTTGTCACTGATTATTGCAAATGACTGCCACATTTGTATTTCTTATGTATTAAACCCGAAAATGTTCACACATACAAGGGGATACCCAAAAGAAACCGTAGTGCTAACTACTGTGGGCGGGGCTTGTGTAGTATGTGTTTCTCCCATTAGGCATGTATAATGCAACTCGTTACCAGTTCAGTGTCACCCATGTCATCAACCTGATTTGTTGTTGCCTGTAGTGATTTTTTTCACCGGTGCAGTTTTGTTCTCTATTCGTTTTTTGTGATGGCGAGTTTAAGTGAACAACTTTGCTATGAAATTTTGCTTCCTGCTCAGTAAAAACGCCGCTGAAACGGTTTTGATGTTGAAAGCAACTTACAAAGATGACGCTATGGGAAAAATTCAAGTGTACAAGTGGTTTTTTCGGTTCAAAAATGGTGACATGTAAATTGATGACAAATCTCATTCTGGACGTCCATCAACTGTCCGAAAAGACGAAAATGTTGATAAAATTTGTGAACTTGTGCTCAAAGACCGATGACAAACCATTGAGCAATTGCCAGAGATAATTTTAATTGATGATTTGGAAATGAAAAGGGTCGCTGCTAAATTTGTGCCTCGGGTTCTGACTGACCACCAAAGGAACGTTGAGTTGAAACATGTCGTGTTTTGAAAAAACAATTCGAAACTGATCCAGATTTCCTGTCGAAGGTTATTAATGGTGATGAGTCACAGTGCTATGGTTATGACCCAGAAACAAAGCAACAGTCAAGTCAATGGAGGACGTCATTGCCTCCCATCCAAGAAAATGTCATCAAATGAAATCAAACATCAAGACAATGCTCATTTGTTTTTTTGATGCAAGGGGGATAGTTCATTCAGAGTTTGTTCCACCAGGCCAGACCATTAATCAAACTTTTTATTTGGAGGTTTTAAGAAGATTATGCAACAATGTTCATCAAAAAAGACCCGATTTGTGGCAGCCAGGGGACTGGTTTTTCCACCATGATAACGCATCTGCACACACAGCCATCTTTGTTACCCAGTTTTTGGAAAAAATGGCATGGTTCCGCTGCCCATGCAATTTAATCACCTGATCTAGCTTTGTGTGACTTTTTCTTATTTCCATGCATAAAAAGGGGTATGAAAGGACTCAGATTTAACAACATTGATGATGTTAAGAAAAAACGAGAGAGGAGCTGTCTGCCATTACTGATGAGTAGTATAAAAAATGTTTAGAACAATGGAATTACCGATTGGACAAATGTATCAAGTGTAATGGAGAGTACTTTGAATAGGATAAGGTTCTTTTGTAAATTTGATCACAAATATTATATATCATTGAAACTAGCGAAAGTAACTCTATTAAAATATGTTACAGCCAACTAAGATTAATATTTAAAATACAAATGTTTATGTTATAACTCACAAATAAACAGCGATTTTTAAAATCTCTAAATGCCATCTTATTTCTCTTAAAAAAATACCTTAAAAACGTAATTTTTTTTCTAACTTAATAAATAACCGAAGTATCGATATTTTTCAAATTGTTAAAAATTCAATCTATTGCTACTCGCTTGTAAACAAAAGACAACAGCGCATTTTGGACACCATTAAGCTTATCTCAAAAAAATTAATTAGGAATGCTGGATTACTTTTTCATATCTCTTATAGTTTTCAAGTTTCCCTATTATAATATCAAATTTTGGCCACCCTATACATACACATCATGCTTTTCATTGTATGAAATGACAAAAAAGGATTTTATATTACACATCTCTGGCATAGTAAAACTAGAAAATATTATTCATGTTTGCCTAGATTGGCAAACGTTAAACAAATAATTATACACATAATTCAAATGATTAATGGTATTTAGCATGCAACAGTAAAGTAATCCAGTTTCATGGCTTGCTAACAAATTTAAAGGTACACATTTTTAACTATCTTTAAATGCTATAAACTCCTTGATTTTAAATTGTATAAAAAAAGTAAATTGAAGTAAATATCTTTTGAAAAATTGGTACTGCATTTTGATATCTTCCAAAAGTAAAATATTTGGTTTTATATTTTTTTATCTTAAAATAAAAATCAAAAATAATTTAATAAATATTGTCAGCAATTTTCATAAAAATCGGTCTAAAAATAACATATATGAATTTTCGTGTTTTACTACTGTAAAACAGCCTTAATAAACTTGGAAATAAGAACAAACAAATCTAGAGAGTCTGAAAAGAATAACGGTTCAACAACAAACAAAATTTAAAGTACTACAAATAATTACAAACAATTCTAAATAAGACCTCGCAAGCTGATTTAAAACACCTAATAATTTGACACAGTTATTTTTTTTTTAAAGTTTAAATTATTGTAACTGTTGAACGGTTTTAGTATATTGCGATACAAGATCGGTAAGTGCCTTATAACAGGCTGAGAAAAAGTTAGGAAAACGAGACCGGAAGGGTCAAGTTTTGCTAATTTTCGAGACCTGTTGTACTAGGGCACTTAATAATCGTGTGTTGTACACTATTTTTTGCACTAGCAACAACTATCAACTAATTACGACAATTTGATATCAAACCTTTACTTCGTTTCATAATAGTACTAGTACCGTTATGAACTATAACATGCTTGTTATCGTGGTGTTACTATGACAATCACAATAGTTTGAGAAATATTAGAATGTTACAATCAGCATAGCTGGTAAATGTACAAAAACAAGTCGGTAGCACAAAAACTACTAATGAAACTGAAAGCACTACAAACATCCACAAATGCCCCTATGTTAAATCACATGTTTAAAGATTTTAGCTTCAAATCGAGTCCAGGCCATTTTTGGTCTTCGTATATTTTGTAAATGATTTTACTACAAACGAACTTTTTTTACTACAATCAATTACAAACAAAATACTAACTAAACCTGCAAAAAAAATTAATTTTTTAAAAGTACCAACCTTATCTATCTATTAAATTACTTCATTTGCCCCTGAAGGTCTCAAAGAATTTTTTAAAAAGCACGATTCTATTCCAATATTTCTCCAAAGGCATTTTCAAAAACATTCAAATTTGGCACAGGGTTAAGTTAAGTTACGCTTAATTGTGAGTCATTTACTTATTTCAAATGTCTCAACCAGTGATGTAGATATTAGGGGGGATTGAACTACTTTACACCATTGCTTTTTATGTCGATAGGAATTTGGCAGATTTGAACTAAGGATCAAGTTGCTTATATCTTTGTCTATAAAACAGATACAGTTTGGACATTGTAACCTAGCAACAAACGAGTCCATTCAATCGTGGTAATATGTATAACTTCGGAGCTATTTGAAGTGTATGCACTTAAAGTATACTCATAACAGAAAATTTCTACAAATATTCAAGTAAACGTAAAAATTATCCTAATGCAAAAAATACTGCTAAAATTTTTATAATCAAATTGGCTCTATATTTAGATTCTGCATTTGAAAATGTGGTCGATGTGAAACAAATAGGGGTTTCAATATCTATAATATGACTTAATATAGTTCGTCATACGATGAAGAATCATGTGGATATTTTGTTAGTAGCTGAAGTTATTGAAAATAACTCGACTTTTAACTTATTCACTAAACTCTATGCACTTCTCGCATGATAAATAACATGTATGACCTTTAATACATTTCAAATATGCATCACACACCAAACTATGTATAGAATACCATCCTCTAAAATAATATTTAATTCTTTTATAATTTTTTCTAAAAATTGTTGAAGAGGTGCTGGTTTACCTAATCAACAAAAAATTCTGGCTGCAAATGGTCCCCAATTAAAATTTTTAATGACACATAATATTGGCCATATACAAATATTTGAACTATGGAATAAAGGTAAACCATCAATACTGAAACTGATAGATATTTATCCAATATGACAAAGGTTATGTTTTAAAATAAAATTTTCAATAATGTTTTAAATACCAAAATAACAGAATTCTCCATTTTTCATTTTTTCAAAGCGCAATTTTGTGAGAGTTTGTAATAAAGTTCTGGCATCTAGTGACTACTCGGGATGTAATGGTACTAATATGTCTAAGAGTTCAGTGAGAGCAGAACGTGTAACATTAGTTTTTAGTGTTCATTGCTGTAAACTCCTAACCAAGTAATTATCAGATAACTTATTGAAATTAGTATCAAGTGTATTTTCAACAATATTACTAGAATAATCTAAATTACCTTCATCTAATTTTAAATTGGAATTTATAAAAGGATATGGATTATTAATTTCACCAACACTGCTTTCAGTATTAATATTAGTTTGTGAATTGTCCCGCAAAATATATGCAGTATAACTTTGATATAATGAACTTGAATAATACAAAATTTTGTTTGCTATAAAAAATCGATCACTAAAACAGAACTGTAAATAAAATTAAACATTTGTAAATAAATTTAAACGTTAATGTCATTTATTTAAATTTAAATAAAAAAATGTTGGAAATATTTTAAAAAGTAATATGAAGATAATTAAAAACATTTTTAAGTAAATTTATGCATGTTGTCCATTTACTGAACATACATACTGTTTGATAAACTATGCAAAAATGAGGAAGATCCAACAAGTTGATCTTTCCTAACTAATATAATGAAGGACCATCTAAGCAATTATTTAATTCCCGCTCAGAAAGGGAGCTAGTGAACTGGTATTGCTGATTCGAAAGTAATTTCTAAAAATTGGTCTAATTGTGATTTACAAATATAGTTAATTAGCAAAAAGGGGTTGCTGAAAGCACGCCTATTCAAATTTCGGATGTATCAACTATTTACTATCAGTAAAGGCAATTAATAATTTATTGAACAACTTACCAATAATGAAGGTCTTGTAGGTTTCTAGTGGCATAGGTAATTTAGGGTTGGAATGGATTAGCAGGAAAAAGGATGTGGTTATGTTATGATTATTTAACAGTTTATTGCAAAAGAAGCGGGTGTTCCGAACAAACACTAAATATCAAAACTATTAGGATGCCACGTAGGGCTTAACAATAAATTTGAAATTCGCGTTGCAAGACACGTAATGCACCGAAAACAACCATACGATGTGACAACAAATAATATATTATCGACGCGTGTTAAGGCAAACTTGCGTGGCAGTAATGTGCGTATTTGAATGTGATATAATCAAAGAAATTACTTTGTGCTTTGTTTAAAATCAAAATTACATTGAATTCAATAATTCAGAACTAAAAATTATATATTTACATGTGGCCCAAACACATACATATTATATACATATGTAAACCATATTCAAGTTAAAAGTGTGTATGATGTAGATATGACATCGTATTTTGTGTGCCTTATATTTACATAAGCGCAACTTTGCACTAAGAACTATGGCTGTTGATTGCTATTTATTTGTAATTCGTATAAAAATACAGTCAGTTTTATACAATTTAATATGTGCACTTTTAAGCAAAACATAAATGGCCACAGCTTGTATACTTGGCTGATTTATGTTTGTTTACATTGTATGCAGGTTTAACTTGAATACACTTTAGATAATGTGTATTCTAATTTTGAAAGGAACATAAAAGTCATAAATTAAGCAAAAACAGTTAATTACATAATATTAAAGATATATAATATGCATATTTGAGAATAACCTTTTTAATTTCCAAAATACAATTGCTTCTATGCTTACAATTTGCATAAAAAAATTCAGAATTTTTTCAATTGAAATTAATAAATTCATTTATCTTGTACATGAACTAGTTTTGATAATAATAAATAGGGCTGCTCAGCTAAAGTTCATTAAAAATAGTTAAAAACTTAAATTTTTAGCTATAAAAATGTTTGTTATTGCTGATCATTTATTATAAATATGTTCGCTAAAAACAATCATTGAATGTATGTTGTTAATTTAGTCTAGACTTGAAATTTAGTGCATTATAGGTGATCAGTCATTATGATATGGATTCATTATAATGAAGTTATATTGTATATTAGTAGGAACATTTAAATTACATGAATTAGCTTAATTAGTTTCAATTAAAATGATTTTGACAGCTTTGGCAACTTTTCTATAAATTTCATGTTTTTCTAATTACTAATACTAATATCAATAACTTTGTATGACCTTAGCTTGTTCTAAATTTAATCTTTGTGTAGAATGTCTTAGCCATATTGTAACGAAACTAGTTAATTGTTTTAAAATGTTTTTATATTCACTAAGATTACGATTATTTATATACACTTATTTATTTAAATATTTATTTCATAATACACTAACAACGAGCGTTTATATTTCTATTTATGTAAATCAGTAACTAACAGTACAAGATCCTAATAAAAACTAAACTAAGGGAATTTAATCTACTGTTTATATAGAAAAGATAAATTCTAGAATATCATAGAATAGTAAAGAATAAGAAATTAATCATAATAATGATGTAAAAAATTGCAATGCCATGACTCATTGCTGACCTAATTAAATTGACAGATATCGGTTACCGCAATGAGTCATTTGTGATTACATCATCTATTTTATTATAAGGAAGGTGCCAGATTGTTCCATTAATTTTTTATTGTTTCTAATTTTTGTTACAATATTTTGATACAATTTTCAATTTCTTAGTCCATTGATTTTGCATTTGTGGCTTTACTGCTCATGTAAATTCATATTTATTATGATGTGCCAACAATAAATGGAAATGCCTATTATGATATTCCTTAACTTTAGTTCCTTGAAAGGTTTCTTTTCAGATTGTTTACCAAAATAAGTAAAACTTTCGGCTAAATTATTTGTAATACAACGTTTAAGTATATTGTTAGTTTTGTTGGTAGTATCCTTCCCCCTGATAGTAGCAAAATAAGATGTCTGAAATAATTTATGTACTTATGTTATCAATTACAATTAGAAAATTGAATTATCAAACTTTTGAGATTGTGATTTTTTTTCAAATAACTTTTAATTCCAACAGTTTTGGAATCTCATCTATGGGGAAATTTATTGGTATATTATTTGGTAATGAATCTAAAGCAACATCTTTAGTTATAACTGGTTGTTTGCTAATGTATTCCAAAATCTTTGTATTTTGTTCTTTAATATGTAGCAATAAAGAAAATAATTTCTGATTCAGCACTGTAGAAATATTAAATTATAATAATATTATATGACTAGACATTTCAAATTAACACATTAAATAGAAAATACCTATGCACCTTTATTTTCTGGTACCAAAATTTCCTTGCTTTCAAATATTTTGGTACTATTGTTACTTGAAGAAAGTCAAGCTCTTGATGGAGTTCAGTTAACTAAAATAATTAATATTGCAATTTAAATACAGCATTTACCTTCTTTTTCGACATCAAAATCTAAGTCATCATAATAATTTGATTTATCAGCTTTATCTGAAACATCTGTATAATAAAAAGATAGTTCAAATTTTAAATCAAAAATTAATAACAAACTTACCTATTTTCAATGTTGTTTTTAGTTTGATTTTTAAAATTCATCACTCTAGGAGGTTTTGGAACTTTGAAAGATTCCTACTCATCTGTGTCATCAGAATCAGTTAGTCTGTGAGGCAAGTGTCGTTTTCTTTTATTCTATTCTTTATCAGTATCAGACTGAAAGTCTGAGGTGTTTTCGACTTTTTTATTTTCTAGCAAGCTTTAAGACGATCATCTGTTGAAAATCAAAATAATTTTCAATGTAAATTATAAAATTAATCTGGTAAATTAAACTATTAATTTTTTGTCAATTTTAAAGCGAAGAAATTATTCATTAATTTATAGAACACTGTTTATGGTTAAGAACTTTAAAATTAAATTTGTAAAATATGAGTATACCTATTAACTACAATTATTGTAAACAAAAACAACATACATATTGCTATGTTATATTTGATATTTGGATTTTATTTCAAAAATTCAATTTATTATTAAATTTTAATATCTTGATTTTTAATTTAATACCCCACGTTGGGTGTTCCTATATTTATATGCTATATCTATTTTGAAATTTGAATT
>JAHWXV010903784.1:0-11547 GCA_024586415.1 Phrixothrix hirtus
TACTTTATGTACTCATTCGTAAAAATATGATACTTTTTTGACTCGTGTTAAAAATATGTACTAAAACATAAAATATGTACCGAGTATGGACGCTGGAATGGTATAAATGAGAAACTAGGGAGGGGGAGACCGAGAAAGAGATGGAGGAATATGAATGAAAAAATTGTAAAAGGAAAGAAAATAAAGAGCACAAAGAATGAAAGCAAAAGAAGTGTGTAAGGACAGAAAGGAATGGAGAAAAATAGTGAATAGGTGATAGCAGAGATGGTAGAATTGATGGGTAATAGTGGGATGGTGTGGATACTGTATAGCGCTGAGTTGTGGTGAAGGGTGGTGGTAGCAATATAGGTAAGAGGGGTTGCAGTGGTTGAGAAGATGGAGGCTTGGTATTGAGTTTCGCCTACCCTGCTAAGGGAATGACATGATTGGTAGTAGTAGTAGTAATTAGTTTTCAGTCTGCCCTTGCTTTTAACTTGGTCTACTGTGTCTAGTAATAAGTGACTGGCAGACTATAAGTCTCTAGCGACACAATGGATGCATACAATTTCACATATCTCAGCTAAATTATTAAATACCCATAAATGTATTGAATAGATAATTACTATATAAAATAAATGGTTTTTCTTTCTTAAAATTTCTAGTCATTTTTAATAGTGCACATTTACAATTTCTTTAAAATAAAACAAGTTTTTATTTAATAGATATGTACATACCATTTTTGGTACATTTGTATTGTTGAAAAACAAGTTTTTAAATAACTTTCACTTTTAAAAATGTTCTACCTTTTTAGCAATGTTAAATTTTACACAAAATGTATAAACAATCTTTGTGCTAATTTAATGAAAGTCTAAATTGCCATCTTTTTAAATGTAAATTGCATTTTGATAAAATTCCAATATTAATATTTGCAATCAATTGCATTGTGTATAATTTAAATTTTGTGAAAGTAGTTCAAAATCAAATAGTCAATAAGTTTCATGCAAATTTGATAATTTGTATGCAGTAATAACAAATCTTTTATACAAATTAATGTGGATCAAACAAGCTAATTTATACATACCTACAAAAATTAAATCTTATGTTAATTTTATATAGTTAACAAATAATTTTTTTTATAATTATTTAATAATAATTTATAATTAATAAGCGATGGTTTTATAAAAAAAATCAAAATTTAGGCGATTTAATATGTTCTATTATTTTTTATTAACACAGTTGATGACCATGAACTCGAAAAAGTAGATGAATAGTAAATGTAATATGATATTGTGTAAACAAAGTAGTGTTTGTTTTTAATTGCGTTTCATAGTAAAGCATGGTTAGGCTCATCCATGACAAATGTTTACGCAAAAATTTTCAAACATTCTTTTTATTTAGATTCAAAATGGTTACATATTTGTGTTCACTAAGGGCATGTGTTAGATAATGTCCCCTTATATCTGGGACTTCCTGTATTTTACAATGTAAAATTCCATTCAACAAACTTAAAAATGAATAAATATATCCATAATAAATGACGGGAAATTTTACCTGAACTGAGTTTTTAGAGTTTAACTAGCAACTAAAATCAATACACAGTAATAATCCTATTAAAAGGAATTGTATACTTAATCATTAATCCTTTTTGTATAAAATCAAAATCCTTATGGAAATCATTGTTTATTTGTAGTATTTAAATAAGTCTCAAATTGTTTACTATTCTAGATTGAGTAATTAGATTTAAATAAAATATGAAAATTAACTTTTAAATAATGTAGAAATAAAAATAAACTTTTTTAAACAATAAACAAAAATCAATTGGTAGTTGTGTAAATATAGAGTAATAAATGTTTTTCTACTGTGTATCATCTCAATTTTTCATTTGTTTCAACTTCATTAAATAAAAGTTCACTGTATTTTGATCAGACCACAATGCACAGTCATCTTTAAAATTTGAATGAAATGCTTATCCATGAAATAAAAAAGAATGATGCTGTAAATAAATGTAAATGTTTAACTTGTCAAAATTTCTTCATGTTTCTTTTATATTATTGTATATCAAATGAGAAAAACAATAATGCAGTCTATGAGTCACTGAAAATTATAACATTATAGTAGTAAATATGTTAAACAATGAGTCGGATTTTAAGGATATCAATTCTACAGCCCTGGTTTATTCAACATTTTTGAAGCAATTTGGTAAAACTTTGTCAATAGTCTAATAAAAACAGTCATTTTTATCAACTTTTATAAAAATGTTTTATTGCATCACATTTTTTAATGTAATAGGTACATTTTGTAAACAGCAATGCAATAATTTTAACATTTATTTTTATAATATATTTGAATATTTAGAATATGTGAAATCAAAATAAATCCTTTGTAATCAATTTAATTATTACGTACTTCTGACCCTACAAAATAAAAAATACTAGTGATATTACGTTTGTTGCAAAAGCAGAGTTACAGTGCTTATTTGTAAAATAATTGTAACGATTTTTGTATCTACTAAAAAAAAGTTTTAATTTTGTTAGATGTTTTCACTTGTTTTAATATATTTTTATATCCAACATACTTTATAAAAAAGAAGTTTATAAATATGGATTTTATAACAATTCCTAAATATGAGTGTAAAGAAAAATAACTAGACAAATAGTGATGATAACACTCCATTAAAATGTCACCCCGATGATCCAGAAATTCACAAAGTTGATGTTGGTAGCAATATTCTCGGCAATTTAGATAAAGAAATTGTTGTTGGTAAAGTGAATCAGCAAACGGAATAGATCTATATTTAGACCTTTAAAAACGTCAAGTTGAGTTCTTGTTTAATCTAAAACCAAGAAATAAATTAAATATTATATATAATAGATTACTAAAACCTTATAGTATGAACAACATTTCACTAAAAACACAATTTGTAACTGAAAGTCGACATTAATAATCGTGTGTGTATATGAAAATCTCTAGTTAGTGTACTGCATTAAGATATTTAATGATTTAAACACATTTATTAAATGTATATTATATAAATGTTGAAATTACTGTATTGTCTTTTAAAATGCTTTGTGTAAAACATTGTTTATAGACTTCTGCAAATATAAACTTAAATCTCTCATTTTCATCTGAAAAAAATGTTCATAAAAATATACTCTATATCACTTAAACTATATACACAACCAGTAGAGTAGAAAAAGGTCTTCCGAGTTTGGATTTTACAATGCACAGAATATTCACTTATACACTTGAGTTAGTGTACCTTTATCAGTTCTCTTTGCTTTAATGAATATATATTATTCAAATTTGACATGTCCAAACCCGGAAGATGTTTCTCTGAAACCAGATATTAACTATAAATAAATATATAAAATTTTAATTCATCTTGTCTGACATTAACTAATAAAAATTGGCTTTGTATATAAAATATCAAACCAATTATTTTTTAACATTTACTGTTTCAATGTATAATTGTTAGGTACTTTGACAAGTAAACTGATACTAAAAATTTGTGTAAATTATTTTGAACTACTCTGTATATTAAAATTTAAGATAAATGACGTTTAGTAGGGGCCAAATGCTTGTAAATGTAGTTTCATTTTAAAGATTAAAAATATCACAACTTTTATTATTTCATCCAAAAACCATAGTTATTATGGTATTAACATTTAACCTAACTTAATTTTGAACATTTTAAAACAATTATTTACACGTGATTTTTAAGTAAAATTATAGAAACTTACGGTTTTGTAAATAGTCACTAGCTGCTGACCCATGCCACAATAATTTTCCACTAAAATCTTGTAGAATCAAATGATCCTTAACCATTTTCAAAACTGAAAATAAACAATACTTATATTTTGATTGTCAAACTTACTCCGAATGTGTTATTTACTCATTTAGGAAGGTGATAATATAAAATGTGCATAATTCCGTTAATTTATTATTGTGATGCTCTAACCTAAAACCTACAATTTTTAGAAAATTTTTGTACTATGAGGTGCACATTTTTAAAATTTTTAAATATAGAATCCATGTTTTTAGCCATATCAAGCATGCTTTCTGGAGGTATTAGTAACATTGAAATTTACAGCCGGCAATGAAATCACATCTGTTCGAGATTATTCAAAGTTTCTAAAATTTCGCACAATTTTGATACACCATTTTTTAATTTAAATGATTAAATAAATTGCATTTTTAATTATTATTTAAGGTTTTAAAATTTTTCACTTCAACATTTAAGTAGCAGTTTTATAAAAATGAAATTCGTAATTTAAAGCATCACACAACATAACAGTCACACTATCAAGACGTTTCTGTTTATAATGTAGAATTGCAAACAAGTCTGTAACAGCAAGACAATTTTCACCCTAAGATAAACTTTACCCTTACAAAACAAAATTGGTCAACCTGCAAATCTATTTTGTATTACAGATATCTTTATTTTAAATTTTGATGCATTTATAAACTTTATTTTGAATAACATTTTTATTATATTTAATAATTAGAACTATTAAGTTTAGTTTGAATAATAATAGACTGTTACATTATTTAAATTGCAAATGGTACTATTTAAATACGCACGGTTTAAGGCAGACGTCTTTATTGCAATATAAAAGCACATTAGTGCCACCTAGATCATTATATGTAATTATATTTCTATTTGAAAATCAAACATTTTAAAACCTATTATTTTCATTTTTTTATCTTAAAGCTTCACACCCTATTTTGTAAATATATCATTTCCTACGTTAGTTTCGCTGCAAAATATTGTCATTATAATTATTAAATTACTTTGGAAAAATAAAAATAAGTACTTGGAATTTGTGTCAATCTATAAAATTGTTTTAGGTAGGAAATTTTGATATTACATTAAGTTACATGTATCGTTTTATATATTACAAGTATCTTAATCATTTCACAAATTAACTACATGCTTTTGTTTTGTGCCAATAATACCAACCTGTAAACACGGTGCTGTAAAACTTGGTCCAGTGTCATCGAAGTGTAAACTTTGATCATAGATCGAGCAAAAGCCCAGAGTGAGGTGCATTATTCAAATTATAAATCGAACACTTAAAATGCACTCAAGTATCATTTTCATGTTGGTAAGCGCGTATAAATTAGAAACGCTATAAAAATGTATGTATACAATATACACACTAAATTATAATTAGGCGGTAAATTCAAAACAGTGGTGTAACAATCGGTATTCTACGCGCTACCTTAAGCAGGTTTCTGACCTTACGACCATAACTACTGGTTTTAGAAATCGAATAAAAGCATGCCTTACCTAAATACATAGAAATTAGTGAAGTACCTGTTGGCCGACGAGTGGAGTATTTAAAAAATTCCATACAGATAATTTATATTATATTCAGTTTATTATATTGTACCGAAACCAGTTAATTGTTTTTAAAGTATTTATTTATCGTCACAGACTAAGAATTATCCATTTACACGTATTTAACTTAATACTTATTTTAAAGTACACTGGTAATAAACGTTTATATTTATATTTATTTATTACAGCTTCTTAACCAGACAAACTTTTTAGGAAAATCTAACTACAGGAATTTAAACTGATATTTGTATAGAAATATTGGGGAACATTAAACAATTAAAATACTCAGAATGCTGTTGTCATGCATTCCAATGGCATTTCGCATTGTCGTGACCTTGAATTTATTTAGGTGTTAATTGCAGTAATAAACCATTCTTAATTCCATCATTTATGTTTGCAACGTAGAGCATTCTGGAATGTTCTACAAAATTCTTGTTATCTCTAATTTTATTACACATCGCCCTCCTTAATATTGTTACGCCTCGTAACAGCGACCTTAGATATTGTTTTTGCGATGATCCTACCTTTGTTTGCAGATGCCGAAATATGCACTACAATCCATACTTATAGGCCCACTTATTGTAGAAGTGGCAATCCACAGAATTTGTCGTTAGAGGAGTTTGTCTTAGATTCCAACTACACACTAGGATCGTGGTATCAGTGTTTTGAAGCATACGTCCAACATGTTACGTATCAAACGCCATTTAAGCTGGTACATACCGCAACCGAGCTTAGATATACTTAATTTTCTACCAACATCGGCACACATTTGTTTCCTTAGGTCCCATAATGCTTTTCACAAGTCTTCATAACGTGGCTTCTGATGGGACAAGGATTTTGTCTCAAGCTACTAAATGTTTCGCATACATTGGCGGCGATAGCGCAGTAGATAACATGTCTCCCCGATTTTTGGCCCTTGCTGCTGTATTTCTTCTACGTTACCATACTTCTTTTTAAATTCAACTGCAATGCCACGGGAAATTCGGATGTCTTTAGCGACATAATGAGCTAAGGGGTACTCCCCATGAATTGAATTTAGTTTTTTTTAAAGACTTCTGACATTCATTTCTAGAAACCTCGTCCTCTTCAGGCTTGCTACCAAACTCCAAATCACACGGCAACCTAATCTCACTCCCAAAAAACACTATAGTTGGAGTCTCCCCTGTCGTCTCAGCCGAACTATATAACATCAGAACAGAACTAATTGTTGAACTCAATCTTTTTGATGGTCTGAAACAACTTTTGACAAATATTTTCTCATCGTTCCATTCTTGCATTCCACCATTCCGTCCCACTGTGGATAAGGTGGTTGTTCTAATCTTGAGCATCTGCAACAGCTTGCAAAGACTTTGCAATAAAACTAACTCAAAAGTTCTTCCTTGTTTTGAAATGCAATTCCAATGGGACTTAGAAACAGCTAAACAATTCTTTCACTAAGGTCTCGATAATTGTATCTGCCTCTGCATTTGGAAGAGCATATGCTTGGGGGTTCTATTTACTAAAATAGTCCATTGCAAATAGAATGTACTTATTTCCTTCTTTTGTTTGCAGAAATGGACCAGATATATCATTTGTTACTCTGTCGAATATACTTGATACATTATATTGTCTCATCGGTGTTTTAGCGTCCCCAGTGGAGCGTTCTCAGAAGCGCATGTTACTCATTTTTGGCACTAATATTTAACATTATTTCTGCGGTTTATCCAACAAAATCTTTTACGGACTTTTTCCATAATTTTCTTCATTCACATATGTCTTCCTGATGGACCATCATACAGTTGACGCAAAACTTCCGCTACGGTGTTTTTCGGAACCATCAACTGAATTCGTCTTTCACCTCCACATCATCTTCCGGGACTCGTTTCAGAAGGCCATCCTTAACCTGCAAGGAATCCTATTGAGACCAATATGCTTTAACAACGAGGTTAAATGGGATCACTCCTCCCAGCCTGGTCTTTGATTTTTATTCTTCCATATTAATAACTTCAGATCTGGGCCGCTTTCCTGATCTTGCTTCGCATTATTCGTCGATCACAGTAGTACTGTTGACAAGAGATACTTCAACTTTTGACTCCAATCGAGAGCAATGTTTGGTATCTTCTTGGCAAGACCATCTTAATTAAGCCTTAAAATTTCGATGATTTCTTCCGGCACGATGCTCAACTTCAAAGTCATATGGTTATAGCCGTTCAACCCGTCTCTCTATTTATCTTTCTGGATTCTTAAACTACAGTAGCCATTTCAACGTTACGTGATCAGTTCTCAATTAGAAATTCCGTCTATAAATGTATTTGTAAGAGTATTTAATGGCCTTTGTCATCGAAAGCAATTCTTTGGGCGTAATATAATAGTTCCTTTCAGGTTTGCACAACACCTTACTGAACTATATAATTACTCGTTTTTGTCCATCTTGGTTTGCGACAGCATTGCACCAAAACCAACGTGGCTCGAATGGGTATTTAAAACAAATTTATCCTCCATTCTAGGGTAACTGAGTATAGGTGTGGTTACCCAAGTTTGTTTTAAGTATTTCAAATGACTCCGGGGAGCTATTATGCCATAAATATGATTGGTTTTCTTCAGTAAATTTTCTAAAGGATTTTGCGATGTCTGCAGAATCAACGTAAAAATCGATGATAGTAAGTGCATAACTCCAAGAAGTTCCATAATTTATGTTTAGCTTTTGGGTGTGGCCATTCCCGTATGTGCTGGATTTTCTCTAAATCAGCTGCCACGTCTGTTTCAGAAACCATATGATGCAAATATTTTATTTTCTTTTCAAAAAAGTTATTTTGTTTCAGACTAAGCTGTAGATGTGCACTTTACGTCGTTGAAACACACCTTCAAGATTTTTAGGCGTTTATTAAAGGATTTTCCGATAACTATGATAGCGCCAAAGTATACTAGGCACGTTTGCCAAGAAAATAGTCTCAGAATCAATTCCATTAGCCTTTAAACCGTTGACGGTGCATTGCACAAGCCAAAGCGCATATTCTGTAAACTGCCAGAAACCAGATCCCACGGAAAATGCCGTTTTCTCCCGGTCCTCAGGCTTCACATCGACTTGCCAATATTCACTTTTAACGTCTAAAGCCGAAAACCATTTGGGGCCAAAAAGTGTATCCAAAGTGTGGTCAATTCTGGCCAGGGGGGTTTTATCTTTTTTTGTCACATCATTGAAGCGACAGTAATCCATACAGAATCTAGTGCTACTATCTTTCTTCTTAATATGTACAACTGGTGATGCCCAAGAACTACTGTACGGCTGTATAATTCCTTCATGGGCCATGTCCCTGATTATCTTTTCGGCTTCCTTTCGTTTAGATAAAGGCAGCCTCGTTGGTCTTTGATGTATTAGTTGGGCATCTCCAGTACTTGTTTTGTGCGTTATCACGTTTGTTCTACCCTTCAAGCCGTTATCAGTGGAAAATATATCGGCATATTGTTGGATCAATGGGCTGGATTCATTCTTTTGTTCATGGGATAAGTCGTTGTCGAAGGATTAGAGTGTGGCATGCAGCTTAGATAAATTCTTTGCAGGCGTAATCTTTCTGACCGGTCTGTATATGTCGCCATTTTTCATATTTCCAATACCGTGCCCGTTGCTGTGTTGTTTTTGTGCTTTAATTATTCTTGCCACTGTTTCTTCCAAACTCTCAACACCAGCCTTGTCTCTTTCAATGCCACGTACATAAGCATGATTGGTACGCTGGAAATTTGAAACTTAACAAGGACTGTAAATTAAAAATATTCCCGATATTGTTCACAAAAAACAAATAACTATTTCAAAGGCGCTGGTTCATAGTTAATAAAAACTGGTTTCAAATATGTAACTTTTAATCTAGAAAATGAAGACAGGTAAGAAATGAGTTGAAAAGTACTTACCAAAATTAATTCAGTAAAGTTTTTCTTTCTTGTTTGGTAACGCACTTATTTATCTATTGGCAAAAAGGAATGGGAAGACAGAATTTTTGCTTAGTAGATTTGTAATTCGGTGTTCACAAGATTTTAGAACGAAAATTATTAATTATTTATTACTGAAGTAGAGTTTTCAATAATTCAAAGTAAATAAGCGACAAATTTATTTACAAGAAATAGTTTGAAAATAAAAGCGAACAATTAAGAAGTTGACATATCCACGCTCAACATGAGAATCTTTAATTTAGAGTGGAGTTTAAAGCGATGCATGCGCCGATTAACTTAATCAAAGGGCGTTGCGTTTGCAAATATATACGGTATCGTGCATTTTAAACTATATTAAATGAGTTAATATTTCCAATATATTTTACAATGTGCGCGAACATTCTGGTCGCTCTTGGACCAATAAATTGGTTCAACAAAGGTGGGTACACAATAAAAAAACAAAACAAAATGGAAAACTACAAATTTACGGTAGGCAATGCAACTTTGTAACAGATCTTGAGTATTGACCTTTAGAAGTGCGAACATGAACCATGGGAATTATTCCATCAGATCCGGGACGTAGTTTGACAACACGACCAACGGGCCACGATAACGGTGGTGTATTTGGTGCCAAAATTAATACCAAATCACCGATGTCCAAATTTGGAACAGTTAGGTACTATTTGATACGATGTTGAATGTTTGAGGGGTAATGTAAGTCCATTTCGGCCCAGACGTTGAATAATGGCTTGTACAAGTTGATAGTGTTTTAACCTATTATCAGGTGTAACTACGAGATGTAATTCTGGAAACATACTCAAATGTCGTCCAATGAGAAAATGGGACGGTCTTAGGAACGTCAAGTCAGTTGAATCGATTGACATCTAGGGCAATGGACGAGAGCTGAGTATAGCATCAATCCGATATATTAGTGTTAGGAATTGGATTAATGTAGGGACATGAGTTCCGAGGATACGTCTCAAGTGGTATTTAGCGCTCTTAACGGCGCTCTCCCAAATCCACCTTGGTGAGGGCTCGCAGGATGGAGAAGATGAAATTCTATTTCCTTTGGCGAAGTAAATGAACAAATTGAGTCTTCATTTTGTTGATCATTAAAGAAGATCCGTAGGTTACGTTTGAGCTCCAGATTGGCTTTAACAAAATTTGTTTCGCAATCGGAATTGTGCAGGTAATCCGCGGCGAGAGATAAATCGATGAAGAGGGCCTGTGAACGCCGGTGTTGATAGATACTTACAACTGCGAGGTGCACATCCTTGGTTGTAAAGTACATAAAAATGCACAAATAAAATTTTGATGTTACAAGTTTGCGAAGCGAAAACAACTTGATGGAGAACGGTCCAGCCAAGTCCGTTCCTGTATGGAAAAATGGCGGAGAAGGCGTTACGCGATTAGTGGGAAAATCACCCATTAGAGGAGCTGAGTTTAAAGGGTTGGTTCAAAAATATCGAACACACTGTCTCACACGAGATCGAACAAAACGAGAGGCAATGATCCAAAACTTTTGGACAATCAATGAATATAATAGCGACGGACCGCAATGGGCATGTGCGACGTGGCAATGATCTACAAGCGAGCGAACTAAATGATGGGTTCCTGGAAGTAAGATGGGGTGTTTCCTGGAATAGGATAAGGATCAGTTCTTCAATCTGCCACCTGCACAAATGACGCCATTGTCCAGAAATGGGTAAAGTTGCTGTATATGTTTCGAGCAAGGCACCTTTGTTTGAAAATATTTCAATTCTAGCGCGAACGCAACCAATTGTATGTATTTACACAAGGCGAGCTGTACCCTCTGATAGCGCTGAACCAACGATAAGGGCGACGCAGGTAACTAAGATTGAAAAATACGTGAAATAATTATAACTGTTCACGACCAAGACGGAACGTAATAGAACTGATCAACGTTTGGTACATCAAGTGTGGTAGTTAAACACGAAGGTTTGAATTCGAGTATGTCTCGATCGATATTTGATCAAAAAATTTGTTTCGGCCAATATTAGGAAGACTGCGAAAGTCAAGGAAGTCCGAAAAACCACGACGAATTATCAAACAGGTCGATAGGAATAATTTCTCGAGATAGTATATCTGCGATATGTTGTTCTGATGGAATATAATGCCACGAAGGAGCTGGCGTGTGTTCTTGAATCAAGGAACTACTTGGTGGATATTTGCTATCCCAATTGGTTCACTCCATTCTTGAAGCTTCCCGAAACCTACTGTCGTTTGAATCTATCCATCTCTGGTGCGATTCCACCATAGTCTTAACTTGGTTGAAAACTCTTCCTTTTCAACTAAAAACGTTC